>JAULBM010027164.1:0-11167 GCA_032357055.1 Geukensia granosissima
GGTTTTCTGGACGCGAGGCAGAAGATATAATAAAAGGTTTAATGTCTGGTTGGAACTTTGAACCGTATAGCTTTTTTAGCAAATTTGAAATATTAAATGTAAACAAAACCGACAATTGGCCGAAAGATATATTATGGCTCCCTAAGGTTAAAGTTGATAACGAAAATTATAGAAATACATACAGGAGAAAACATAAGTAATATTGGAGATTTTAATTCACGAACTTAATTTGTAATCAGTCAACTAAATATACGACATTTTAGCGACAACATTGAATTAAAATTTTGGAAAAATGACTACATGTAATAAATCATACAATATCCAAATAAAATTTGGAAGTTTTAATATCTGTTTCCTTGATTAAAGCAAACAAGTAAACTGAATACAAGTAAAAAAAACCCAGAAAACATTACAAAATTAAACAAAAACAATAGGAAAGGTAGGAAAGATGAAAGTTTATAAGAAATCCTGATTAGGAAGTGAAACGTGTTTTTTTCAGACATGATTTTAACAATAAAAATATGCTTGTTCTTTTTACAAGTAAGTGGATTTGATCAAAAAGTAGTACTTTTTAAAAATATTTTCGTGTTGCTACATCTACTCAAAAGTAAGACGTGGGATGTAGATTAAATAAAACCACATATAAAAAGCAAAACCAAATATTGCGCAATATATGAAACATAGAATTCAAGGATCTATTCTGAATGTTATATCTGTGTGTAAGCGTATTCACCATCACCAAAAATCTTGCTTAAATCCTGTACGAATTAATTCACATAAATTACAAGTTAATTCACATGCATTGATAATATTAAATTCACAAATTTTGGGCATTAACTAACTTTCCAACTTTATAAGCTACGTTATTGTAAACTCGAAAGATCGCTTTCTTCGCCTTGAGATCGTGATCCCATGAAACACTCCCTTACCCTGAAATGACTAATATCGGATTGGAAAATGGACAATGAGCCAGATGTTTTAAGGAGACAGGAACTGCTTAACCCTTCTAGACAGCCAGAGTAAAAACCCGGTCTGCATACTTCATAGTTATGTATTTGTATCTAGTTTTGTATGAATATGTGTCATGTCCGTCTTGTGGGTGTATGTCCAACTTCCACGCAAGGGTAAAAGTTCGCTTCTCTCTTAGTTTACCCTTGCATTCAGCTCTTCATACGTCTATGACGTGACGAAAAACATTGAACTGTGACGTCAGGTAATTTTAAAATCTTTCATAACGTTTATTTACTACAGAAGTCAAAAGCAAAACAATATTTTGTTTGAAACTACATAATTAAAATTGACGATAAAGAATAGTATGAAGAAAAATAATAGTTTTCTAAAATTTTTGAAATAAACAAGTTGCTATTTTGTTGCGGATGACTACTTATAGCAAGATCTTGCTATTGTGAGCATGGCTGGATGCAGAGACGTACTCGTGTTAACTCGAATAATTCAAGCCCTCACCGTCTCCGATTCTCTCCGTCTTGGAGCGATCGATAGAGAGTGTGATATAACGACTGAATTATTCGGGTTATACTCGTGTAAAGTATTCATACATCGAAGCGTCTCTGCGACGGAGATTGAGCCCTTACACAAGGAGTAGATTTTGGCGCATGCGCGAGCGAAAGCGCGCCATTTTTGTTCCCACGCTTTTTGGTTTTTTCGTCTCATGGTACGGATTTTCGAGATCTCTCGGGTGTTATGGGTGTGAGGGCGAAGCCCTTGTATTTGAAGACTTCTGCGCATGCGCGAGCAAAAGCGCGTCATTTTTTTCCGCGCTTTTTTTTTTGGTTTTTTTGTGATATGGTATGGATTTTGGAGATCTCTTGGGTGTTATGGGTGTAAGGGAGAAGCCCTTGTTTTATGAGTAGATTTTTACGCATGCGCGAGCGACAGCGGGCCATTTTTTCCCGCGCTATTTTGGTCTTTTCGTCTTATGGTATGGGTGTTTCGACTCGTTCTTGAAGGGTTCTTGGTGTGATGGCGAAGCCTTAGTACTTGGAGAAGAATTCTGCGCATGCGCGAGCGGAAGCGAACTTTGTTTTATATTTCGTCTCGTTGTTTTCTTGTCAAGGGGACATCAGTCTATTTTTGCGCTAGACTTTATATCTCCAGCGTTTGACTTTACATCTTCAGCGCAGGACTTTACATCTCCAGCGCTTGATTTTACATCTCCAGCGCTTGACTTTAGATCTCCAGCGCTGGACTTTATATCTCCAGCGCTAGACTTTACATCTCAAGCGCTTGATTTTACATCTCCAGCACTTGATTTTTCATCTTCAGCGCTAGACTTTAGATCCCCAGCGCTAGACTTTGCATATCTCCAGCGCTATATTTTACACATCTCCAGCGCTAGAATTTACATCCCCAGCGCTAGACTTTACATCTTCAGGGCTTGACTTTACATCTCCAGCGCTAGACTTTAGATCTCCAGCGCTGGACTTTACATCTCCAGCACTAGACTTTACATCTCAAGCGCTGGACTTTACATCTCCAGCTCTAGACTTTACATCTCTAGCGATAGACTTCACATCTCCAGCGCTAGACTTTACACATCTTCAGCGCAGGTCTTTTAAAGACACTTTATAATCTGTGTGAGACCAACAGGGCTCCGTAGTTTATCATTCATTATGCACCGTACGTATTATCATAGTATATTTGCAGTCAGGAGTGAGGAGGGGTTGAAAGATATAAACGTCCTACACAGAAAATTGATGTTCACAGTCTATAATTATAAACATATAAAGAGACATGTATTTTCTAGATGTCTCTAACACACAGAGACGGAACGACCGGTTAAATAGATGTTCAATTTTTGGCTTTACCTTTAGTACATGTACCCTTAATAATTGTTCGTTGGCTCGGATTATTTTATGGTCTTTTGTTAGTCTTGTATTTTCTATTTGTGTCTTACACAGAGACGGAACGGCCGGTTAAATAGATGTTCAATTTTTTGGCTTTACCTGTAGTACCTTTAATAATTATTCTTGGCTCGGATTATTTTATGGCCTTTTGTTAGTCTTGACTCTGTGATATCTTCTGCTAAATTGGGGTCACTGTACTAGTCTTTTTGTACATTGTCAATATTGTTTATCATTGTTATTATTGTTTGTTTTACTAATATGTCTAAAAAGGAATTCGAAGATACCAAAGGGGCAGATAGAAATCATTAAGTCGGAAGACAGACAAGACCATGGCCAACAAAATGAAACAAACACAGAACACACAACACTACACTGAAAACTAAAGCTGGAATAAAACGAACCCTTTATTAAATACGGTTTGAGCATGAGCCAAAACGCGTAGTACTAGCTGGGAAGACACTAAGCAAATTCCAAAGACAAATTTCTTTAAAGAAATTGAAAGTCTTTAATCTTCCGAACCACCTGTTTTCAATCACTTTTTTGTTAGGATCTGCATTGCCGTAGCATTTGGCTAGTTATTTCGATTTGCTTAAATTTAACAACTTCTTATACTATGTCGGATCTCGGACTTCTGTGTTTTGGTTGCAATGCTCTTATATTACACATTTCGCCGTTATATCTAGAGAAAAAGAAGATGTGATAGTTTTATGAGACAGTCATCTAAACGTATAAAGTACAAAAAGTACAAGTTGCCTAAAGGACTTTATGTCACCCTTGTTTTTCTCTGCTGTTTTTTTTTTCGAATTTCCTCTTAGTGTTGTTCTTGAATTTGCTGTATTCGCTGTATTATAACTGACCCTCTTGCTTCACAATTTGTTTTTCTCATCCTTTCTGCATCCCCTTCGAGAGTACCTGTGTGTGTTATGGGTTCCGATTTCGTCAATTGTTGTTATATGTGCAGAAGCAATGTCTTGCTGAGATATGATATTTCACTCCAAATAAAAAGTTTAGCGGTAAACCAAAATGCTTGTATTGCAAAAAAATCACCAAAATTGTGAATCGTTATATAGTATATATGAAATAGAAACATCATAAAATTTATGCACAAGAAGATATCAGTGTAATACCGGGAGAAAAGAATAAAATTGACTAGATATGTTTTGTTTTTATTTAGACGGAACTAGGGTACATGCTATCGGATATATTGTTGGTGGAGTTGTGGCTGGTGTGGTTTCACTATCAGTTATAGTCGTTGTTTCATTGTGATCTTATGTCGGCACAGGCGTTCTCCTGGAGTAACACATGGTGTCTCCAACACGACTGGTACTACTATAACACAGTCTGGTTCCCAGCCAATAGGTAAATACAAATATGTTACCTTGATAAATGTCAGCATTATCATACCTTCTGAACTGCACATTTCATGTTAGATCAAATTACCACATCAGAGGAAAACATACAATCCATGCCGATCGTTTTTAAAGTTTTATACAGATAAAAGTTGGAATCCTACGAGTCAATATAAAATTTCACTTTATTTTTTTAAGCAACAAATTTGCAAGTTCTTTACCTATAGTATTATATGTTAAGACAGCAAATAATATAAAATAGTTTATTCACAAATGTTTTATGTAAAACATTACTACAATAAAGAGCAGAAATTAAATGTCTATTGTATAAAAAATCTAGAAATACAACAGTTGCAATGAACATCAAAATAATTTTAACAATAGAAAACCATTTACAATACGACATATTATGAACTAGAATTCTTTTAGGTGGAATGAATAACAAAGGGTACATGGATGGACCAGCCCCACCTCCTTACTCCACCATTACAAACTATTCAACGGGAAAAACGACTGGATATCCTAAATAGCCATCTCATCTGAAAACAGCAGCTCGACCAAAAACAATAATAAAAAGAAACGAAAACTAAAGTTAAAACAAATCTGATAAATTCATTTCATTGCAAACTGTAATATTTACAAGAAAGAATGAATTTTGCATCCCTAACAAATAAAAAAGAATAAAAAAAGATATATCAATACTACTTATGAACTAAGTCCAAATAGTAGTACAAAAACATGAAAACATGCATACTCAAAGAATAAGGATGCAAAAACAAATTTGTAGAAAGTAAAATTCAATGTTTTCATTGTCGTCGACTTGCTTTTTAGTCATTCTTTAATTCTCGAGAATTCTAGGGATGTTTAATATTCAAGATTTAGTTCGACCAAAACAGATTAAAACTGTCAGGAAAAATATATTCTAGTGCTATAGTAGTTCATAATTTGTCCAATTACAATTTCTATATATCTTTAAAAATTCTAGTCTTGATCTTTGTCTTGTTTCGTCCTTTAGATAGAGTTGTGTGTTGATCATTGTTGTAGGTTTTAGATGCGAAACACCTATGAATTGTAAACAAATAGCGTGTATTGGAAAATGAAAACATTCGGGGAATCGTAATATAACAGATAACTAGATAAGAAAATTTTGTTAACTCAAATTAAAAAAAAACAATATCAATTCAGCTTGTTCATATATTTCCTATGTGTATAATTTAGTAAAATAATTGGAATTGGGAGAAAACTAAACCTTAATATAAATCAAGAAGGAACAGAAAAAAATCACGACAAATTCAAGAAGTAGAGAAAACATGACAAAAAAAAAAACACACACAGAGAAATCTGAAAATTCCAAATATGTTCCTTATGGACGATGCTGACCAACCAAAAACAAGGGTCTATTCAGTTGTTGTTTAGACTGCATGCAAGTTACATGTTAATCGTATGACACATTCTTTAGAACAAAAATTCTACGAAGGCTGAAAGTCTGGCAGCGAAAATCGCCCCCCCCAAAATGTTGAAATTTTCTGTCAAAATTATTATCGAAGTCACCTCTTGGTTTACAACTTACTAGAACCTTGTTATCCTTTCTCGGAATTAAACGGTCAATTGGTACCAAACTTTTGTGGAATATCCTCATAAAATTGTATGCACAAGATGTAAATGACTTCTGTTCTGAAAACGAAATACTTTGTGCCCCAAAAAATCAACAATTTTTTAATCAACTAAGGAGGTATATAAAACGAAAAAAAATTAATGAAATATATACATCAGTGTTTAAAAAATTGTACATGTACTGCTAAAACAATAATCATATTGTGCTTAATGTGACTTAAAATGGATTTGATAATGTAAAGAAAATAAATTGATAATTTTATTTATTGATTAATACAGAATGTTGTTTGTCAAACATATTTCTTGAAATAAGAATTACTGTATTTGAATGTTTGTTTTTATTATCGCCTTTTAATGGATTTAGCACGACTGACTTTAGCACGACTGACGTGTTGAAAATTATTACTTTTAATGTAAGAAACTTTCATTAGAAATTCAGTTCTACTACTATTCCATGATATTGATATAATATGTGAATGCATATTAAATGCTTGTCCATGTAATATGCCAAGTCATGTGATAATTAATGGGTGGGGTTTTCTCTCTTTGATTGACAATGAAGTAAACATTCAGAGTCATAATAACAATAATATTGTGTAATCCGTGGTCGTGCAAACCTTGGGACAATTTTTGGCATATGTAACGAAAAACGCAATATCATTGTATAAATATAACCCATTTCCAATGTAGAATACCCATGTAAGAGATAATAAGTGCATAGCCCAAAGAGACAAGACAAATTTGAAACAATTTTAAACATCTAATGAAACAAAAGGAACAAAAGGCTTGGAATCCAAGAACTCCTTTACAAAACAGGAGTGTGATCGTGTGCTCATAAAGGGTAAGCATCACCTGTCTTCCGCGCAACACCTGTCGTGGTTTCCTTAATGTTAAAATCGGTGTCAAATCAGGATGTTAATTTCAGGAGTGTCAATTTGTGTCAAATCCGGAAGGAATCCACGAGCTCCAGTATGAAAAGGAGTGCGATCAGGTATTATGAAGGGTAAGCGTTTCCTGTCTTGTGTGCAAAGAAGAAATGAAAGTTACTTACATTAATAAAGAAAATATGGATAGATTAATGTGATAAGTCGGACAAAACACGAATACAATTTAAATTTAAAATCTCATACCATTTTTAAATAATATACAAACAAAAATGTTTTCTTTAACACATTACTCGTCCTTCTTAACATGAAACATGAATACTAACATCAACTTCGTGTCCCGTTGACTATCATGCATGTTATAAATACATAAATACTAGATAGCAGACTCATTTTTGGATATCGTGGTGATGGTTGTCATTGTCTACATACAGCGCGATTAATTTGAAACATTTGATATTTCATTCTGAATTAAATATTCAAAATATTCAACCAATGGCACAATACATTTAATTTATTCAAAATACATGTATTTTTTAGTTAAATGTTAAATAGGTAAATTTAGTTTTACATGAATATATATGGATTGCTTATTTACTTTTTCTAGTTTTTGGGACTAAATAAAACTAATACAAAAGTTATACAATGTTAGCCAGAAACAGAATAAATATCTACCAGAGACAAAAAAAATATTGTGTTTAATATCTCTGTTACAACATTTGTAGTATTAAGTACAAAAACCAAAACCATAATATGATAGAATACCTCCAAAAGATAATAGACACAAACTTTATGAAGTATAAACAACAATTTCTAAAAAAAAATTGGAGAACATATATACATAGCTGTAGAATAACAAATAACGATTAACCTTAACAATATCATCATGTACATGATAGATGTCCTTTCCCGCCATTGTCTACTTCGTTAGCTTGGCTAAGAGTAATATATCGTACAATTTTTGGATTTCAGCTTTCTTTTGATGTGGTTTTAATGCTGCTAATGAGAGGTTACTCTATAAAATGCACATTTAGCATGTCAGTATAAAATCATATTTATCCAACATAGATAAACTTGTATTTGAAACTACATGGTCGATCCTCTGCTGACCAGTGGTCTACGAATATATTCTCTATCCAATTTTTCAGATTGTCTTGCATGAATTTTTTCCGAAAATTATATGCAGAAATTTTCAGTTATCTTTTAGAATTCTAAACTCAAAGGCTGGATATGGCTGACCATTTCGGTTTGTTTGAATAAGAAATCTTCATCATAACATGTTTGATCTAGGTTTTCCTGTGTTTATGTATATAGCATATCAAAATTCCCCATATTTATTTAACATTGGTAAACTTGTACTTTCAATGACTTTCTAATAGAGCAAGACAAAATATATTTAAATTTGTTCTTATACATGCAGATAAAGAAAACTCCCTTTACAAGTTCCATATATTTACTATAATGTTTTTCAAAAAGAACATTATGAGATATATTTCATGGATTCACATTTAAAATATGTAAAAGCTCGAAATACAGAATATGAATAATAACAAAATTGTATAATTCTATCATTTATTGACACCCTCTTCTCCGAAAACATAATTTATTTAAAAGAAAAAAAACACTAGTGCTAGAAAAAGTGCAAGAAATGTTTCAGCCAGGGCAATAATGGGATAGTTGCTAGAAGTGCAGTGTTAAAAAAACAAGACAAATTTGAAACAAGCTAAAAGATAAACGAAATCAAAAAGGACAAAGGTTTGGAATAAAAAACTCCTGCGCGCAACTCCCGCATCATCTAGCGAAATTTGAAATAATTATTTAAATGTCAAAAATAACATCCTGGATGATAAAACACTTCTGTTGTGATTGTAAAATTAACCAAAATATAAGAAAATATTATATAAGGAATTCGAAGATACCAAAGGGGCAGACAGAAATCGTTAAGTCGAGGACAGACAAGACCATGGCCAACAAAATGAAACGAAAGACAAACATAATAGATGTATGATAATTTCAGAAATTATAAAGAAATATTAATATGATACTTAATCTTTCAAAACCAGAAAATTTGTACAGTAGTTCCTTTCATTAAACAATGTTTTCATCAGCACTAAAATATTCTTAATGTTATTATTGCACTGGTCGTTTCATCTTTACATATTGTTTATTGTATTTGTATTTGCTAATGCCTAAATAGGCGTTAGCATGCAAATGAAATGTTCGAAAATCGACAATTTTATCCTACAATATTACATTATCATTCAGTTAAATTAATTTGACAGAATGTTTTCAAACCTGAATTGTATTTTATTTAACCTTTTTACAGAATATATGTTACAATCCTTACATACATCTGCAAGTTTATCGATAACTTCTTGAAAAAAATTACACATATTTCTTAAAATTTTATGGAGGTGTATTTTTCAAGGTTTTGTGAATTTCCCTTATTCTGACAAGAAAACTGCATATTAAATACCCATAAAACACATTTCCAGTTCAACGAGAAACTTTAAATAAAAATAAATTGGCATTGCAAAACATTTTGTGTTTTAATGCAATTATTTGACATACGCTATTTGATAAGTTGAGTTTGATTATCTGTAGAGATGATAACATCCGAGGTTGCTTTTAGTAAATGCAAGTATTTGCTGCAGAAAAACTGCAATGGTATTTGAAGTTTTTTTTCCATCTGTATTGCTGTTGAGGTACTTCTACAGATGATTGGATAATATTTAAAAAAATAGATATAGTTTAAATTAGCCGCATATTACTAGCGTGTGTCCCAAGTGTGGAGATTTAACTGTTGAATGTCTGTTCTTTTTCATGGTTTTTGCTGTAACCGCTTCGACCTATTCCTAAGGTACTTGTCACCATATGTGGAAATTTACATAACAATCATGCAAAAACGTATACAATCTTGGAAACATAAAATTTGGAAATGCGATATAGTTGTTGATTAGTCAGCCAACAAAAATGACGTCACAAAAATTATTAACATTTAAAGGTAGCATTAAGACCTTCAACAATGCTCAAATACCTTAAGACAAGATGAAAAATGTCTCAAAATAAAATGTAATTACATTCAAATGCATCATAATAGGCCCATTAAGTTTACAATTTAAAGAAAGTAACAGTTAAAGATGAAAACATCAACATCCACATGACTACTGGTTTTTGGCTTGGAACGGGTACACAAAGTATTCAGCGGTGTTTAACATAAATGTGAAAGCAAAACCAGCTCCCTAACCTGAAACAGTGACACAAACAAACATTAACGATCAACTGTATTAGATTGAACCCTTAAAGTCGATAAGTTGTACTCAGTCAATTACATATAGAACAAAAATAACAATACGTAACGACCTCAAAACGTTACTCGCTGTTTCTATAGCTAGTTCACAATCCAAACACAAAAGATGATAAATTGGTTCTCTTTAACGAAAACATCGATCAAAACACGTCAAGATGGATTTACTTCAACAATATCATTAATAACCCTAAGAACAAGGCAAGGGTGTGACTTATCACAACTCTATATTTCTGTTCAGATAGTTTATGTCCAGTTCTCATTGATTTATTTAAAAGCATAATATTATTTATTACATCATATATTGGGTTATTTTACTTTTCCTACTGATGTTTCTCAGTGCTTTAGTTTTTCTTGTATTCTTAATTGTATGCACAATTTTAGTATTAAATGCAACTTTCAACTTCACTCCTTATGATTACAGGTATTTTATTTGTAGGTTTCTAATCGTTTTATGTTCTCGACCGAACTCCATTACTGGATAATGGCTGATTCTCTGTCACACAGAATAGCGATTGGAATGTTTTATAACGTAACTCATGGCTGCTTTGGTATTCAACACTCTGGCCGACTCGGATTTTTAATTTTTTTCCTTTTTTGTCTAGCTTATGTCAGATTCTGAAACTATCAATAAAAGCTTACATTGTTACAACCATGATGTGCTTTCTTCAAGCCATCTCAAAGAATACCAATACATGTATTTTGTTTTTATTATTATTATGGCTTACTGTGTTAAGTGACATCGAAAAAAATCCTGGACGAATTCTGACTTTAATTCGAATGAATTAATTTTCATTTTTCATCTGATTTTGATGGGGTTTCTTTTATTAGATTCCTCTCAAAGAAAGATGAGGTATTCCATCAGATTTTTCCTAGTCCCTACCGTTTCCGAGAAAAATTAGACCAACGTCTTCAATTTTTCAAAAATTATTATTTTCATCCGATTTTGATGGGGTTTGTTGCAAATGAATCCTTGTAAAAAATGCAATGAAAGGTGCCCTTAGCATTTTTTGGTATATTACGCAGTTTTTGAGTTACAAGGGGCCAAAAGAGGCTGAAGAGTGTCATTTTGTGCCGAGTAGGAAATTTTTATTTTTCATCTGATTTTGATGGGGTTTCTTTTATTGGATTCCTCTCAAAGAAAGATGA
>JAULBM010027175.1:0-11167 GCA_032357055.1 Geukensia granosissima
CCCTACATCTTCTATTCAAAAGGCAACATATAATCCTATTGTAAGTGAAACAGGTAAAAGGAAATTTGCTCTAAAGAGTTTATTGTTTTGTTAACTTGATCTATTTACAAATAAATTGAATAAAGTCAGAAAGACTTATGTGAATTTCTTCAACTTTCACATCAATCTACCTCAAATTTTTTTTTTTTGATCTTTTCAATTCTTCAACTGGACGGTACCTTGATAATAAACACACTTAGTATGCCTAGAAAATAATAATGTGCATGAATTTTTAAAATGATATCAAATTTAGTCCACGGTACATGGTTTATAGGAAAATAACCTTGGGTTATAATCTTTTCCAGAAACAGAACTGATCAATAATATTTTTAATGAAAAGAACTATTCACCATCCACCAAAGTTAGGTTTAATTGGTCCAGCAGTTTTTGAGTAATTGATGATTTCCAGAGGAATTTTCCTTTGGTAGTTCTATTTATTATGACAGGCGTCTCCCTAAGAAATATTTCTCCACACTGGTTCTAATCATTCCATTGAGGGGTTCTATTTATCATGACAGGGGCAATCTCAGTGGACAGGGGAATTCTAAGAACTCTTTCTCCAAAGTCTGGTTATAATCATTCTTATGAGGGGTTCTATTTATCATGACAGGGGTAATCTAGGTGGACAGGGGTCTCACTATGAACTATTTTCTTAACTCTGGTTCTAATCATTCCAATAAGGTATTGATCAAAATAAATTGTGTATGTACACTGTATACAAAAGAGTGGACAGAGATTAGCCTTCAAGTTAGATTGAGATTAATATTGTAAACAAGTTGTTTACTAGAATCTTGGTTATTAAATAACTCACCATTATGTCTACCATGAATGACATTAACAGTTCCATCAGGGAACCCAGCTTCCTTGGCAAGTTCCATCAACATCATACATGCTCCTGGATCCCTCTCTGATGGCTTCATGATCATAGTATTACCACACACCAGAGACAAAGGAAACATCTGGTTAAAGAAAATATACTCAAAATAAGTTTTTAAATATGGTGCTTTTTCAAACAAAATGTTTTTCAAACTACTTTCAGGTCCACATAATTGATCTTTTGCATAGTCCTAACTGCATCAAATTTTTATCTACATTTACCATAGGAGTTGGGATTCTTAAAACTGGAAAAACCCACAATAGCAATGTTTCATTAATGCAATCTCCTTATTAATGTTTTATCAGACAATCTTCTGATAGTTCAATACAAATGTAAAATACATGTTTCTGCCAATACTTAATGGATATGTAGTGCAATCCCAACTCCCCACCCATGCCATCTAACTCCTATTTCATCTATACTGAGACAGGTTAGTTATTCTTTGTACTGATAACTGACACATCTTTTTAGTGATCCCTTTTTTGTATGGTATTAGTCTGGATTTTAACTCCCTCTTCATTGGTAATAAGCTACAGTGATATGTACGAAGAAGTTTAAACCATCTACCTAAAGCCCCCAACCTTTCAGGTCCCTATATAATGTTTCAAGGAAATATTATATCAAATAATTTAAAATATTATTTCTCACTGAAAAAGCTACACAGCCCCTTACCCAGAGAGGAATCATAGCTGGAAAATTAAATGGTGTGATGCCAGCAGTAACTCCAAGTGGCATTCTGTAACTCATTGTGTCCATGTCTTTAGCAATACCTGGTAAAGTCTCCCCAAGCTGTAAGGAGGTGATACTACAGCAGTGCTCCACAACCTCTGCAATAATATTATTACTTTATTAAAGTCAAAAATATGATATATGAGCAAGATTTCAAATCATTTAGCATAGAACCATATACCAAATTCCTCATATTAAGTCCCAGGGTGCTTAAATAATAAAAAAAACGGTAGGGCTAATTAGAATTGGCAAAATCAGAAATTTTAGGAAGTCTGGTAAATGTTTTCTAAAAATGCTTAGAGTAACTTTTGATGCATTTTTCATGAAGAGTCATTTGAAAAAAAATCCATCAAAATCAGACGTAAATTTTTCCATATTATTTGAAATTGAATCCCCTCTCTACTTTGACCCTTTTAGCTCGAAAGCGGTAAGCGATACAGAAATCTGTTGACATACTGCTGAAAGCTCTCATTGAGAGGAATAATGTGCAAAAAAACCTTCCAAAATCAGATGAAAATAAAAATTTCTTATCTCCTGCAAAATCACATTTTTAACCTTTTGACCCCTTTTATACCAATGCTACAAAAAATGCTTGGAGTAACTTTTTTTCAGTTGATAAAATTTTTGGGGTCGTATTAAAATGACAGAATAAAGGATTTTTGTCATTGATGATGTATTGTTTTTGAAGTGAAATTGCACTGCAGGCAAATACCAGGGAATATTGCACACTTAATTTTACTTACATTCTACAAAAATATTAACTTGCTATACATTAAATTTTATAAAATGTCATGAAATCTGAGGTACATTGTATTGCATTGAAGGCTAAGTTAAACCTTGAGCTACATCACCTTTTACAACCATAAAAGTAAACCTGAAGTTTCATTGCCTTCATCATCAACTAAGTAATATCTTGAAAAACTTACGTAAACCCCGAGTGACATCACCTTCAGCATCAACCAAAGTTTTGCCTTGTTCCAATGTTATGTTCTTTGCTATATCTTTCTGGAATGGAAAGCAGTATGATTGACAGGGAGCTTAATTTCCATATCTTTACTAACATTACCTAAGCTTTGTGAAGATTCTTAACCTGAGCAGCTACATGCATTTAATTCGGTGCTGCCTAGCATGGCCCTTAAAAACACACACTGAAATAAATTCTCAAATATAGAACTGTGAATTTAAAAAACCCTTCAAAATATCAGTTTGCTTTTAAGCTCTTTATCAGACCAAAGTCTCCCAGTAGCCTAAATAGCCTTTTAAGCTCTTTATCAGACCAAAGTCTCCCAGTAGCCTAAATAGCCTTTTAAGCTCTTTATCAGACCAAAGGCTCCCAGTAGCCTAAATAGCCTATTTGACAACTACTCAACATTGGTTCTTACAAGCACTGATGATTGCCAAGAATGCTGGACAAAAATTTGGTAGAGGATTATCCAAAGGACATTTCAACAAAGTCTATTTGCAATTGGCACTGCAGTTTCAGATAAGAAGAACTGAATGTGGATTTCTCATTGAGTTCTTTGCCAAAACAAGTCAGTTAGTGAACATTAATGACAAATAAAATTCTGCTAAAGGACCATTTGCCAAAAGTTTGGTTGCAATTGACTCAGTGATGTAAGATGAGAAGGATTTTTACCCCCACATAAGGTATTCTGTAAAGACAGCTTTTTTGGTTGGAAAGCTCCAGAAATAAATTTGGTCGAATAAAATACAAAGGACAAGGTATAAGGACCTTATTTTGTCAATTATTCAACATAAAAATAAACTTGCATTTAATTTTCCTATTTTAAAAAAAATAAAATTAGGTGAAATAATGATTATTCACAAAACTAATTCAAAAATTCCTATTGAAGTGTTTTTTGACGTCACATTTCAAAGCAAAAACAGCAATTCTTTCAAAAATCCCCAAATTTGGCCAATTTTCTCTTATGTTTTTTTTGCATAAATAATTACCTCCAACAATGTAGACCAACATAATTTTTATACTGAATGAAGATCTTTAAATAATACATCATCTGGCAAAAAATTGTGCCTGTTTACATTGTGGGAAATTTTTAGATTTAAGGAAAATGCTCCAAAATTTGTACTTTTTCTTTAATTATTAACAACCAAGACACATTGGGTCCTGTTAGTGATGTCAGTATGACGTCAAAAACAAATTAATTTTTAAAATCTATCGTAAAATGTTAAGTTTTATTATTTTACATCAATATTGCCAAAAAGGGTACTTAATGTACCTTGTTCTTTACCAATGTTGCATAAGTATCATGAAATTTGATGGGGTAACCTCTCTCAGTAGAATAAGAACCAAAACACAGGAGGTCTGAGATCCAAACATAATAAAGTTTGCCATTGTAAGAAAAAATTTAAAATAAAACATTTCTCTAGCTTGCGCCTATTTTTCTCACTAAAAATCTGTAGAACTAGAAATAAATTTGAAGCACAGGTGCAGGAGGCGTAATAAAAAATATACTTAATATACTACATACACTAACAAGGTAGTGAACTGCAAAAATGGCTGAACACGACAGGGTGGTTTTGTTTCGAATCCTGTGTTTAAATGCAAAGGAAAACAAATACATGGTTTACTTCGCCAAAAAGCTGAATAATTTTTCTTCAAATTAAGCCCCTTTCGAGGTATTTCCTTTTACAAATAAAAAAGTTACTTTCTACAGTAGAATAATTTAGTCGTCTGAAATGGCCGATAACGTTTTTGGTTAAAGTATGCCGTGATTAAGGCCACAGCCTTGGGGAACCGGAGGTGCCACTATTTTTTCCGACCAAAATTTTCGGTCATTTTAATTTCGCTACCGTAGGACGTAACTTTTTTATTTGTGAAATTTTTTTGGTGTGTGGCAAAAATTCAAAAAGATCCCTCAAAACAGTACTTAGTGGAGAAGTTTAATAATACTTAAAGTATTTGGATTAAAAATTTGTCACAAAAAACTTACTTTAACAAAACTTATATCAGTAATATAATGATCACACTCCCTTTTTAGATTTGGATTTAAAAATTAACAGGTTTTTTTATGTACTAAAATTTATGATAAAAAGGATGATTTTTTCCTATAGTAAACGTTTCTTTTCTTGATTGGAATGAACTTTTTGTTCCTTCGTATGGGGTTTATATTTCACAACTAGTTCGGTATACATCACAAGTTTCTCAAGACTTTAACAAAATTATATAACCGTTTTAAATATTTAATACAAAAAAACGGCTTGCAAATGTAGAATTTTGATACGACAAGGGATATCAAATCTTATTTTCCATGGAAACATTAAATATTAAGCATATTTAGTGAAAAGTGAGCCATTAAGTCGAAGTGTTAAATTTAACAAACTAATCCACAAAGGTACAAGTTCGACGTTGTATTCAAGACATTAAAACTGGATTTTTTGATACAGATATAAATAAACTTATCTCTTCCTTAAACAAATATTATTAAATTTGTCATTGCATCCATCTCGTCTTTCTTCACGTTTACTGGCAAACAGTGTTTACTCGTCGGACATACTGTGTTTGATGACATCTCGTGTTGAGAGGCTTAATATTTTATTTGGTGGATGGCTGTCTCGTGGACAATCATGCAACATCTTCCATTTTCATATAATCATCAGAAGCCAAGCATTCATTCATCAGAGAGGTATCTTCTTTTTGCATGTATTTTTGTTTGTAATTATGGTACTTTCTAGTCCGATTGGATGACTTTCTGATTTTGATAGTTCGTCGGATACTGCTATTGTTTTCTTTGATATTTTCCTTTGACTACTCGTTGGAGGTAGGGTTAGACTAGACTAGTGACTGTCCCAAGTTTTGATAATTTTCAGTTAATAGCAATTTCATTTTACATGTATTTTATCCTTGTTGAAGGCCTGTGGGCACTCTAGAATTGTAAATTCTCTGTTTTCATGTTCAGTATTTATAGAATTTTTTTACATAGTTTGCTATTGAATATTTTGAAACAGACATTCAACGTTGGTGGTATCACCATATATATGGCAACTGTCAAAGATAGCAATATAGTACTATTATGATACAGAAGTGACCCCTTCAGTTTTCTCTCGCTTGTTTAAACAAGTCATGTTTGTCTACTGTATCAAACTACTATATTGAGCTATCGAGTGAGGGCAAGTCGAAAGAACAAGTCCGAGAACAAGACCATTCACACTCTGAAACGTAAATTCGAACATATTTATTTAAGAACAATACACAAAGGATAAACTCAGGTAGTCTGAAAAGGTAAGCAGTTCCTTTCTTTTACAGACTTCCGTCGCATTGCCCATTTTCAAATCCGGTTATTGTCCTTCCCCAATGTATGGGGAATACACTTATAAAAGGTATGAAGATCATGATCATAACTCTAAAACGCAATAGAATGAATTCATGAATTAAACCTCCTGGTGGAGAAAGCGAGCATCAAGCATGTTATTACTTAGGAATGGGAAGTTGCTCAATGGAAAAATGAAGTATTGCCTTTTAAAGGTCAAGATAATAGGCAGACATAGGGATGTCCGTTGTGACCTTAATTTAAGCTCATTTTGATAAATGAACTTGTGTTGAAATCAGGATTGTCCACAAAACTGTCTTATAGAGATATAAAAACTGAAGGTAAAAGCCAATTTCTAAACCTTGGTGAGAATCCTGATCTTTGATGATCAATGGTCTCCTCGTTTGAAAGCTTGGAATTATATTTGTGTTAGTAATTTTTCCTTGTTTGTCCTTAACGTCAAATTCGTTTATGTTTCGTAAAGTCTTTGGAAAATGGCGATATTAGGGAAAGAAAATATATTTATCATAATACAAGTTTAATGTACGTTTCATTAAATGAGTCTCCCATCTTTTAATTATTTACTATTAAAGAAATAAAAAATCTCAAAGGGAATTTAGAAAGGATTCAACTATCTTACCGGCAACCGAATTGGGTACTAAAATATATCAGGTGTCGTTTTTCCTGTTCTCGTGTGAAAATTGTTGATTTACTGTGAAAATTTTAGATCCTATAATGTCTAAAGTTTTGCATTTTTTGCATTTTTGGTACCACCATATTTTATTTTGTACCTTCATTACGTATAAATAATTGCCTTGAGATATAATATCATTCAAAATAATTTTCATTATCTTAAATTCCCGAATTCGATGACATGAGCAGAATAGCTAAAATGGAAAACCGGTAAAATTTTTCCAATTATCCGAACTAGCAGAGAAAAACTAAGAGCATTCATTAAAATCCTAAATCTACCGGAAACTTTTTTTATATTGCATTTTATACGATTTGTGAAGATTGCACCAAAGATTTTTCCAAAACTGATACAATACTCATACAACATCAATGTTGAACAAGTACGGTGAATTTTGATATATGCTATGGCCATTTCAAGGAGAAATATCTTATCAGCTGCATTAGAACCCAAAAAAAGTAAGACGAGATCCAAACATTAAAAAATGGAGTACTCATATTCAAACAAACCGATATAGGCATCTTAATCCTGCGAGAAGCACATCTACCAGATGTAATACAAGAAATGAAGCCCTCTCCGTTTTGCGTTCACGAGTTGCTCATTAACAGTAATACTTTCAAAATCGAGTGTTGCTTTTGTTCTCGAGAATCTTCTGAGTTTACTTATTCTAATTTATTCGAATATGCTATCCTACAGCTTTTTACCCAATTCCTCGTCTTGTTCACTTTCTTTCTGTGTTCTCTACAAAATCCATCACTATTGTATTGGTCACGACTTTTGAGTCTTTAAGCAAGGATTTGTTTCTGTAACGTTCGGTTTCGGTCGCCGTTCTTGGGTTGTTGGTGGTGATTCCGGATAAAACTTTGGTACAAGGCAACTCAAAGACCTTTACATTAAATTATTACTGTTTATGAGCAAGCCGTCAATAATAGTTTACTAAATATGTAGGACAGTGAACAGACACAAAGGGGTGGCAATCGCTCGCATGGTTGGCTAAGAGGTTTTCTAATCACATATACTGAAAATAATTTTTTTTTTTTCATGTTGAGTTTTATTAATGTACGTTTCATGAGCTGAGTCTCTCACATTTTGGCTATTCTCTCTTAAAGTAATTACAAAATCTGAAAGGGGGATTAAGAAATAGATTTAACTATCTTACCGGCAACCGAATCTGATGCTTAAAATATCACAGGTGTCGTTGTGTGCTCAGGAGAAAATTGTTGATTTTTGTGAAAAATTAAACTTCCGACGACGTCTTTATTTTTGCATTTTTGGTACCATCAAACTTGTTTTAACTGGAATAACGTATAAATATATGTCAATAGATATGAAACCTATCAAAACCTTTTTCATTTTATAAAATTAACAAATCCTGTGAGCAATAATAGTTAAAATAAAAAACGACAAAATTTTCCAATTTTTCAGATGAGTGAAGAAAAACTAAGATCATGTATAAAAAATCGAAAATATACAAAAGTTAACGGAATATTTTTTATATTTCATTTTTTAAGATTTGTTAAGATTCCTTTGATGGATTTTTCGAAAATTAGTTAAAAGTGAGAGACTCAGTTCATGAAACGTACAATAAGTGACAACCTCATTGGCAATTATATAGCTTCACATTACTTCCATATTCCTGACTGCGTAAGTTTGTCCCAGTACTAGCAAATATAAAAATGAACTGTTTAATACTAATAAACAAATCATGTGTTCTTCCTACGAACTTTGAATACAAAAGTACAATGACTTTCGTTTTTACAATTATTGTCACATATCAAAGGTGGTATAGCAACATACTACAATATCTTGCCAAAAACTGTACCAATGCTGATGAATACAACACAAAGCAGAACTTCCTCTTTAAAGCAAAGATCACGCAACTCTTTTTTGTTGTTTCTTGCGTGAAGAAAAAGTTCCAACAACGGAATCACGACGTGAAATAGATCTGGCACCATTAATGCAATGTTTCGTACATTTTGAAAGTCTGTTCCCTTTCCTCTTATTACATGAGCAACAAATTGGTCCATTCCAGCAACTAAAATGTGCATAGTATTAATGCTGACAATGGCAAGAATCTTCCATGATATGATTGGATTTCGGATGTCACATAAGTTTAAAACCAAACACGTGGCAATTATTTCCGTAACGGTAAAAAGCATGTGGTGCTTGTAATAATCATAAAAATCTTCGTTATAATAACTAAAATATGACCACCAGGAATAATAATGTGGATAAAGATTTACAAGAAAAAGCAAAAACATCGATTTACGAAGAGACTTGTCTGAAATCACTCCTACTATGTATTTCAAACTTTCGTAAGCCAACAGTATAAACAAAACAGTAAATATCCATATTCGACAGGTCTGCCACGTCACATTAAAATATACGTGTTTATATCCAGCTTTTCCTGGACTTTCATATGCACCTGAAAAAATACACGAACTAATAAATGTTGATGGTCTATTTGTATTTCTTTTGATCGAAGCCCAAAGACAAGTTCAAATGACTTCGGCTATATCAAAGAGGTCACTATCATATGTTGAGGAAGCGTGTTTATCTGAACGAACCACAGACTTTCACCGACCTTAGGTAGGTTACTAACAAAATTTATCATATGCAGATTGAATCGATGCAAAAGTAAAGGGAACATGCTGTAATCAGCAATCTAGACGCTAGAAACTAAGCCTCCCAAGTCCCTTTTTGATAAAGACAGGTCGTGGTATTTTAATATCTATTCGATGCATCATATGATAAAGTAATCAAGACAATAGCAGTTGTCTTTTTCTGGATTTAAATTTACTGTTTCATGAGGTAAAGTAAAACCAATAAGCTACAATATACGACAAGAGAGACGATTTGCATTTTTTCTTAGTTTAAATTTTCCCTTCCTTGCCGGGGACACCCTTTTGGCTCCTTCATACTATGTTCATATTTCTAAACTTGTTCGTTTTGCCGAGGTACACCGATATGTTTTAGATACGTAAAACTCTTTAGTCGGATTGGGTGACTTTCTGTTTGATTTTTAAAGTTTGGCGGTTACTGCTTTTGTTTTCTTCGATTTTTTTTCTTTGACCACTCGTTGGGAGGGGGTACCCACTAAACTATTTTAACCCCACCACATCTCACGTGCTTGCCCCAAGTCACTAATTGTGGTCATAGGTTTGTCTTTGTGTTTATTGTTCTGTTAAATGTACATTTTTGATAATATTCAGGTAAGAGCAGTATTATTTTTTTGCATACACGATTTTTTATTTTGGTCGATTTAGAGCTTTTCCCACGGAGTAGTATTCCATCCTTGTTGAAAGCCTTGTGGATACCTCTAGATTTGTAAAATTACTTTGTTGTCGTGGTTGGAGTACAGTATCTCTGACATATTCCATATCTATTCATTTTCATATCTTTTTATCGAACGCATATATTCAGTCAAGGATTTCGTAACCATAAATTGGTTAAGACCTTTCCAAAATTCTATCATAATAATAAAGATCTATATTTTTTAGAAAATTTATAAAAACGGGATATCACATTCAAACTTTTCAGTTAATATAGTAAATAAAGATCGTTATTTTAAACACAACTTATGAGGCTTATCAGTTACTTTTAAAAATAAACTTGTGCATAAAGGTAATCTTTATAACGTTATTCTAAGATTTTCTTCTTGTGAATCACCCAATAATTCACAGAAAACTAATTATAGTCAATTATTTCTAAATTTTTATCCTATATGCTGTCGTTATTTTTGGCATTTTGCACAATACCTTGTGTTCTTTTGTTATTTATGATATTTTTCACTCAATCAAGTCGGACGTATTTTGACTGATGTTTAACGAGAACAATTAATATTTGTTATCAATTGTCTTTGGATTAAGGACTTGCGCTAAGAAACAGCTAATATTTTCGAGGTCAGTACATCTTGTTGTCTCTTGTTGTGTCGGTCAATATCTGCGTACTATGCATCGAGTTCAAAAATTCAATTTTGAGCAGTTGGTTTTTAAAATTTGAGTTTTACGTCGTTTTGTCACACCGCACTGTCCCAGGTAAGGGCAGTTGAGTACTAACAAACATATTCAACCCCCACCACATACCTTATATGCATATATCTGGAACTTGTAATCCAGTGGATGTTGTTGTTTTTATGTATTAATTTTTTTCCATTTTATACTTATTTGGCCAATGATTGTTACATTTGAATATCATCAAATTGTATTTTTGTGCTTTTACAGCTCCCCTTGGGGTGTAGATGTGTGTCCATTACTGAGGACTAGGGCAACCTGTGAATGTTTGTAAAAGGAATTCGAAGATACCAAAGGGGCAGACAGAAATCGGAAAGTCGGAAGACAGCCAAGACCTGACCAACAAAATGAAACGAAAGACAAACGAAGAACACACAACACTACACTGAAAACCAAAGCTGGAGTAACACGAACCCTACAAAAACTTAGTATTGAGTCTTCCTCGGAAGACGTGTGTCGCCTGCTTGCTCTTCGGCAGTGCGGCAAAGAAAAAACGGAGATATTGAAAATACGAGGAATAATACATCAGTTATTGATAAAGCACGTTTTA
>JAULBM010027186.1:0-11167 GCA_032357055.1 Geukensia granosissima
GTTGGCCATGGTCTTGTCTGTCTTCCGACTTAACGATTTCTGTCTGCCCCTTTGGTATCTTCGAATTCCTTTTTCTTCCAGGATGTTTTTGCTAAGTCCAGTGTAAAATACCCGTGTTTAAGATCAAAAGTGCATAGTTCAAAAAGACAAGACAGATTTGAAACAAACTAAAAGATATGACGAAAAAAAAAGGAACAAAAGCTTGGAATCCACGAACTCCTTTAATAACAGGAGTGGGATCAGATGCTCCGGAAGGGCAAGCATCCCCTGCATTGCATAACGCCCGTCGTGGAATCCTTATACGCTAATCCGGGTATGTCAATCCGCGAAGAGGTCAACTTCTTGTTGAATAACCTGTAATAGGTCCGAAACTAGTTGAGATACACTGATAACATATGTCAATCATTTTATGATGGCGACCATAGAATTTTAAGAGGGACGATTTCAACCTTAATTAGATATATCCTTGTTGTATTGATTAATGCGACAACAGAATGCTCTCATCAGAAAATCCTGATACTTGGAACAGGCACGAGAGTATCGAATCATCAGCATAACATAAACCCGTAGGCGGGGAAAGCAGGAATATTGCCACATAAATACGGCAAGTTTTCAATAAGAAAGTTGAAGTCATCCGATTTGTCGAAAATCTTAGAAACAAGTTTCCCCACTTGGTCAATTTCGAGGAGTAAATCTAGATATGAAGCAGATTTTGTTGAGTTTGTGGTCTCCTGAATTTCTAGTTCGCTGGGATGTATTTGGCCGAGATTCTCTCTAGATTTAGGATTATTCTATGACAAACATCGCCGATATATATAATGCGAAAAGTAAAAATTAAACGATCTGACCAATTTCTTTTTGCTTTTTCACATGCATGAATTATGCTTCATACGAGTACAAAAACAAGTCGGCTAGTAGAGGCGAACAATTTGTTGTCATTGGAATGCCAACAGTCTGTCGAAAAACTCGCCCACCAAATTCTGTAAAATGTTGGCAATCAGAAAATCCAGCATTTTGAGAATATCACACCCACTGTATTTATTAGAACAAGCGATGTGTTCTCTTACAAAGCAAGACATCTTTTTACCTTAATGCAAATATCTATATCTTGGATATAAAGTTAGGCTGCCCCCATCTTTGGTAATGGTTGAGGAAATCAAACAAAACATCAAAGGAGTTCCCTTTAAAGATGTAGGCAAGAAGACCTTGAAAATATTTTTGAAACGGACCTATATTGAACTAAGTTCAATTGTAATGCAATAAAATAATTTCACAAATGGGTGCATATGAACGAAAACTTCAAAGTAAAGAAAGAATAACATAATGTCTGTATATTATTCAACATTGTTTGTACATATATAGAACATGTAAACTTGTAATAAAACAACTGATTTGAAAGTATATAAGTGCCAACTTTTTTGTATCCGCTCTTATTATAAGGCAGTTATCGCCAGTAAGATTTATATTACATTGAACAAAATTCAAATGTGCAATAAGCTATCGTCAGTGTTTAAGGAGGAAATGAATTCGATGATACCCAAAAAGCAGAAAAAATAACTAAATTTGGTTAAATGAATCGCAAGGTAAATAAAACCAATCTTCCTATATGTATGTAGCTTGATCTCTTCAGAGTTCAAAGAAGATATCATACACTATTTGTACCGGTATAGCAGGGCGATATCTATACGGAAGCAGACTACACATGTCTTCAAGAGCTATCACAAAAAAGAGAACATAGCTTTAACGTTTAATTCAGCTCCCGTTACATAGATAATGTTCTCTGATTGATAGATTAGCTTTTCGGCGAGATGAAATTAAAGACACAACATCCACTTACAAGTCTGCCTTGTACCTTTATGTTCGTCTCGAATTAGAAAATGCAGGAAGGCTCTACACAAATATTTGACAAACATAATGTTTCAACATTCAAAAGTTAACTTACCTTTCACCGGTACTAACATTCCAGCTGCCCCGACGTATGGCTTAAATATTGCTAATCTCATACTTTTTTTTGTCAAGAGCGTGTGGCCAAAAACAGCGTTTTTTTAGACAAAGCTTTTTCGATGACACAGAAACTGCGTACACAGGTATATGTTCATTGTTTCTTGAATATAAAAATAGGAAGTAATTTTACCCGGATATTTTACTGTCGACATCACAATCTTGTAGTTCAGTATGGAATATCCGTTTCACAGAGGTTGGCGGATCTTTTTTGTGATTTTGCGGAGTACAAAAAGCAGGCAGTTCATTTTTCCCGCCCGGATGTTGTAATACCTTGAAAACTTCCCCTACGAGAGGTTGCTACTTGAAATGTACATATATCATGCCTAAATTTTCCATATTTATTTAACATTAGTTATTGGGTATTTTAATACCAGATTTGAAAATGGACAATGCGGCGGGTGTGGTTCGACTTGTGCTCTTTTGTCTGGTCCTTTCGCTACCCCTGCAAAGAATTTTTATTTATCTACTGTGGTATTCTTGCCGTAATGTGAAGTAATGGATGTACCACTGTATAGATTTTATTTCTTGCTTCTGCAAGTTATATATTGATACCAGTATATTATGACCATTACATGCCGATAACATATTTGGTGTCAGAAGGTCAGGCAATAAACTATATACCATTATCCACTCCCAAATTTCCAAAATTATACCACTTTAATGCCAAATGCTTTACACTTAATAATTTTTGGAGAGATTTGATTATACTTTAAGGCTGAAGATGGATCGTTGATAATTAACTTTATCTTATGCATCATTAATTACTATATTCCTCCGATAACCATGTATAATTATCTCAAACAATTTGATTAAGCGAGACTTCCTATCTGGAAATTCAATAATTATGATATGTTTGTGAAAGTGTTTGATATCTTTTATCGCGATAATAGGAGCATCGATTAGACTTTGCATTCTGATACTTTCTTGCAAGTTCACCTTAAAAAACGGGATCAAATTAACAGATATAAAACCTGGACAATATCAGGCCAAATTTAACTGGGTGCTGTTATATGGTTGGAGGTAGGTTGGGGAGCAACGGGTGCAAATTTTCCGGAAGTTTATGTCTCTGGTACTAGAATCGAATCGAGCAGCATATTTCTGTATCCTAGGATAGAGTGGAATATTCATCTGTACATACCGCTCAATCAGACGTTTTCTTTAGTGATAGTTATACTTTTTGGGTAGAAACCGAGCATCTTGCTGTGAAACGGAGAAACCATACCTGCCGCAAGATTGGGTTGCCGACCGTAAAATTTTTGGGGTGATGACTTCAATCGAGGAGCAACATATTCCTGCCTAGCAGTTTTTGTGTCAGCGACCCGACCATATCTAAGAAATCGCTAGGAGATGTTCAAGCCATTTTGGCAGATGAAAGGTTACTGTCAAACTGGAAGATGACTTTTAGAAAGTTGATGTCATCACGTTTGTCTTTTAGCTTTGTTTGAAGGCTTTGTCCATTGTCAAATTCTCGATGATGATCAATGTATGAGGGAGACATGGTCATATTTGTTGTGTCCTTAATTTCAAGCTACCTTTGGGTAGATGAGGTGAAGATAATCACCAAATCGTAAATTGTTCATTCAGAGAACATCATCTTTATAACGGAAGCTGAAATTAAAGGTTTGGGATAGCTTTCTTTTTCCTCTGTGACAACACTTGAGGAAAGTGTGCCTCAAACAAGTGAGGAAATAGGTCGGCATGGAGAGGAGCACAATTAGTGCTCGTTGGAATGCCGATCGTTTGCTGGTAACGTCGTCCACAAAACTGGACGAAAATTGAATTATAAATCTAACATTTTTGTAAATTCTTCCTGACTATATTTGTTTTTTTTTGTGATTTTGTGTTCCGCAGAACAACACAGTTTTTGGTTCTACTGACAACGATGTATTTGTGTCGTCTTTATTCGTTCTTTTTGAAAACTATGAATCAGATCTTTTAGTCATGATTAGCGTTGAATTTTGCTGTAAAGAGATAAGAGATCATGAATTTAAAATTTCCATAAGGCCTTTTGAATTTTATAGTATCCACATCTGATTTATGCCACTTCTTGCATAGTTGGTGTCGCATTTTCTGGCCTTGTATGAGTTAAAAGCAATAATACGATGCTTGTAATGACACTAGTGTAACTTTGGTATCCAGTTCACACCATGGGGAAATTATAGTCCTCAACTTCAGCAGAAATTCCAAAGGAAGACATGATTATAAATTATCTCCTTTTTTGCAAGCGTTGTAGCTGTGCAAGTTGGATTGCCATGCATGCACCCAATATCTTACTCATTAATTAAAGAATCGACGCAATGTTTTTGCAGATATCCTTATACACGGACCATTTGATTTTCTAGAGGCCCGGGAATTTTTAGAAACAACTTTTTTACTCTGATTTTGGTAAAACAATATAGATTTTACTTTTCTAAACTGGTACGCTTTCCCAGTGTATGCACCGACGATTCCAATCGCAATAATAACTTGATGGATGACTTTTACAGCAAGGATAGTGATGTAGATTTTTCAAACTGGATCGATTTGCTTGTACTTGTATATTGTACTAAAGTGTGTGATCCCATTTTATATCTTAATGGTAAATTTTTTACAGCAATGCTGTTGAAGATATTACAAGTTGCTTAGAATATTCATTTTGATAAGAATATTTCCGATATCAACAGGCGTGCAACAAGGATGAAAATAGAATTCGCAGATACCAAAGTGACAGGCAAAAATCGTTAATACCTCTCTTTTATGTGATCTTTACATCGTCCAAATCAAACAATTATACCAGGATTTTGGAAAACATTTTCTTAGCAAAATGTACTCTAGCGGTGTTTTCGTACGTTTTGCATTATAAATTCTTATATTTGAATTACTGAATTTCTTCTTATATTAACTAATTCGAGGAAAATGGTTAAAATTGTTGTTTCTCTAATGTTTTGATTAGGCTCAAGCAATGTTCTTTAATTTTTTTTGGTTACAGGTTGAGGCGACAGTGGCTGTATGTGTATAGAAGGATAAAATGCACTTCTTAGTTAACGTGTAGAATGTGCAACATTATAGTTTTGATATTTTGCGCTGCTTTGAAGCTGGTGTTATACATAAAAACTGTGCTCTAGAAGTAATGATGGCGACCAGGCGGTAGACAAAGGTAGGAATTTGCTATAGATCTTGAATCTCTCTTAATACAGCACTTAAACTTAACTTCAAAAAGGGACATCTAGGTTATGGTGGAAATATTCTAATATCGTGTAAGATCAAACAATCAGTAAACGCCTACACCAGCTCCTCTTGTCTTTGTGGTTAATTAGCAACATACTGTATTAGCAAAATCTCATTTAGTCACGTTTATGTGATTTTTGACAGCTTGTTTGTTTATTGGTGTCATACATCAAAATTGGACGAATATGAAATGTCAAATAGCTAATTTAACAAGGGATATCCTTTGTTTTATCATTGCATCACCATTCTTGTTTTACATTATACAAATGATTAAATTTGAATTTGGCATACAACGTATTGAGAAAAACCATACAAACCATTGTTTAAGATAATCCGGAACTGTTGGTTGACTGATATCACAAGTTCAATATGAGTGTGATATTAAATCGTTTTATTTTTGCGATGCACAGATGTCTTTTTATCAAAAGGACGAGGGTCTTTTTTTTTTGGCCCAAGAATATAACTAAAAATGAAAATTGGCTAATATCTATTATTTTATATTTTTGTATTGAATAATGTCTATCAAAAGAAAATCCAACAGAATTTTTAGTTGAATTTGTTCTACCATGGTCACATGACACATAGAATATGCTTTAAATGTGAAAATACTAAGAAAATAATTAATTTACTGCAATATTTGATACCATTGTATCGATTTTAGTATAGATCGCACAAAGACATTGCAACCAAACTTTACACAATTATAATTAAGTACAAATGTTTGGTTAAAATATCTTCGTGATTTTTGGGCGATCATATTTTTCAACAGAACACCTCCAAAAATTGTGTATTTTTACAGAAAATTCTTGTCAAATTAGTCAAATATACTCTTTATTTTTGTCGAAATGACGAAAAGTATACAACAAAAAGTAACGAATTATTAAAAGACGATTGTTTAACAGCATTTTCACAATAACTTATTATTTGTCACAAAATCTAAAATGTGCGCCAAATATGGGGCTCAACGTACACACTCCTTTACGCAAATTGCTTAGTTTTGATAAATTTAAGGATGTTCTTGTTTACGGTCTGCAGGTATTCCAATATATTTTTTATTTTTTGTGTGTTATCAACTCCTAGAACCAAATAAGCACCAATATTTCACTTCTATTATTATCATCTCTCATGAAGCATCAGTTGTGAATTATAAGTTGTTCCTTATACTTGTCCAATCGTCAAATTTTTCACGTGTAGTATTCATGTAGTACAAAAGTTGTTGCTTATGGAATACTTACTATTTCTATTTTTTCCGCTTAAAACGTTTCAACTAAATTTTTACAATAAGGAACTTACAGACAACCCACAACACAAAACAAAGATAACAACCACCATGACCACAGAGATATCGATAAATACATATTTTTTATGTAATTTTTATTTTAGGGTATGTCCATCTTCCGGTTTTTCTTAGAAAATGTTACAGAAATCCTTAATATTGTATAACAAAGAAACATATATAACAAACTATTATTCGACTTAACGATTTCTGTCTCCCCCTTTGGTATCTTCGAATTCCTTTTGCAACAACAGTAGCCAAAATAATTTGTCATGGTTTGATGTTGGTTGTTTTACTTGTGTTGGTTTTTTATCTCCGTCACTCAACATGACCTTTGACCTGTGACCGAGTTTGAGCATTAGCAATACCGCTTATGTCATTAAAGTTACTAAGACCCTCATTTGGGGGTGGAGATGTGAAAACAACAGGTGTTAGTAAATGTCTTTATTAAACAGGGGGTAAGGACTGTCGGATTTAACAGATGTGGGGAATGTCGTAAAAAACAGGGATTCGGGCATATCAGATAACAGGGGGTCTCGGATTATACTGATTCCACTATAATATATTTGGTAAGATGTGAAGACAATCATGTTTGATAACACCACTAAAGTCAACTCGTGATTTATATGAAATTAAAATTAACATCAAAATAAAAATGATAACATTTAGTCATTATTCACTTGTTCGATCTTAAAATTAGTTTTTTCACGCCAGTGGTTTTGTAAAGGAATAAATTGCAAATAATAATAATAATAATAATAAAACAGGACATGTTCATATTTTTTAGCTATAGTAATTGAAATTTTATTGTTTGCTCTAAAACCAACATATGGCCACATTGCAAAAATATGCTGTTATATATAATGCATTAAACAAAGCAGCCAAAGGCCTTAACCTGGCATCCTGGGCAAATATTTTAGTTCCGTAGATTTCACTACAATATAACCACAGGTCAGAGCGAGTGACTTCTCCTTTTCGACTGGTCTCATAAATTCCGCCATATTTGAGAATTGCCCTGACCCAAGTGACGTCATTATTTACAAATCCATTGCAACAAATATGACGTCTTCCCATTCTTAAAGCAACAACAACGGAAGTGACGTTATACATTTTCTTTTTCTTTTCAACCGTTAACGATAAGTATAAAATATATTAAGAATCTATAATAATTAATAAAAATATAGGGGATCTATTGGGATACCAAAACGCAAACAAGAATTCAAAATCGTCAGCGGAAATTTAGTGGAGATTCCAACTAAATTCATTTGCCCAACCTCCACACAAGCTCGCCAGCTCGTCAATGTGTCCTTGCCATCAACGTTTTTCATTTACTGCGGAGTCCTATTGTAACGTCATTTTTGTGGGAAATGGGAGCTATTTTTGGTCCGCAAATGACGCAATTTAACAGCTGAATCTTCAAAAACTAAGGTATGCTTTATAAAGCATTAATTGCCGATCAGAATACGAACATAATCAGTTTTTATAATTCCCTTTAAAATTTAAAAAATAATATCATAAATATTCTTTCGCGTACGCATTGATAATGACAAGATTCTTCTCATTGTGAAAGGGCTGAAGGGTAATTATCCACGGAGTCTGAAAGCGGAGCGGATATGACCCTGAAACGGAGGATGTCATTTGTCCTTACCTGATTCTATATCCAAGAGGTCCCGTAGGAAGATCGCTTAGGATATTGACCAGGAATCCAGATTAGCAAAGGCCTGTGTTTGAATCAATAATAACAAAGATTCGTTGCATTAAGTCGTTAATACAACAGTGTTGTTTTGCGTCAATGTATGTCAAATGCTAAGTATATAAACTTGTATTAGCTATATATGTTCATGAAAATTCATGAAATGATAATGGATATGGTTTACACGATATGTTTATAAATTTGTTATTTGCCTGAACTAATTGATTATATTGATATTTTAATTCCGGTAGATATGTATCTATTGCAATATCTCTCATTCTTATTTGTTCTGTTCAGTTTGTTTCCTGTGAATTTTTTTTTAAATATTTGTGCATTTAAACAAAGGCTTAAGATTGTTTATAGAACCAAGGGAGTTAGATATTTTACCTCCATGATGAAAATGAAGTCTTTAAAATAATCTGCACGTTCGGCAGATGTACCAAAAATGCAAATGGTGTACGGATTTTCTTGATGATTAAACTCTGACTGCTGGCTTGGGCTAGATCTCTATTAACCATTGTGAAAAAGGGAGTAAAGAAAAGACGTTGAAGGTTTGTAGAGATTTCAGTATGTTGTTTGTCTGAAGGCTGGATTGCTGTTTACTGATCGGTTGGACCCGGACTGTTTTTAAAAGTTATTGGTATTAAACGACAAAACGAAATGGAACAAAACATAACAAAAAAATTAAAAAAATAAAAAAACAATGAATATCATTGGATAAATTAACTGGTCGTACACTTCTGCACTCATAAAAACCCACGACAAGGAATTATCAGTACATGAAGTTCAATTATATTTAGGTTTTTTCACGACACATCCTAATACGCCATGTGCCATCCTGTCTTGGAGACATTTCAAATGAATCTTGACATATTTTAGTGCTACTTTGATCATTGACCTATCTGTGTTTCAGAATGTTCGTGTTTTTGGGAGCTTAACTACTTTATATAATTAACTGGTGAAAAGATAATCAAAACCATATTACACAGTGACATCATTTGGCACCATGCAAAGACAGTAAATTAATTGAAGTCGATCGCCATCAACGGATTACTACATGACGTGCTTTGTCGTATTAAAGGGTGTTACTATGTTTGTATATATATCAAACAGATAATGTACAAAGTAAACCACTTTTAATAAAGATCTAAAATAAACAAAGGAGCTTTTATGCATACATGTATTTGTTTGTTATATAACTGATAATTGGTGTTTATATATGATGCAAGACTTGCAACAATTTCCTTTAATTTACTATACATACAGCCACTTTATTTCTCGTTCTGTTAGGCTGAATGGTTAGGTTATTTAACCAATTATTTAAAAAAATCCCTGATTGTCTTCAGTAAAAACTAATTGTTATAATTATTCATTTTAACAAAACAATCCTGTGACAATGATATATACAAGATGTCTTTTTATAGACAATCTTTTTACTTTTTGTGAAGGTGTGTTTCAACGTACTGTTGAGTTCCAACTGCGCTTCTTTTCTAGTCATTTTATTTCTAAACTCATATGCAGCCGACTTCTTACATTGGCTTTTGCCAGAAAAAAGACCAAACCGACCTGACCTGCTTTGTGACTATGGATTATGGAACTTATAATTTGGGAAACTACAAAACGGAGCGGTCAGTAAGGTTGGGTTAAAAATAAAGCTCTATGCCGAAAGAGATAAGTGTTTTTTCCTTGGTGAACTTACCGTTCATATGTTGCATCTGTATATGGGGTATATATCTCCTTTGGTAAATTGGCCTCATATACCCTTAACAAACATCATCAACCGTTTCTTCTTTATGCATGCATATTGCTGTTGTCGAGACAAACACTTATCAAAACAAACAAAAAAAAAATAAACATAAAATTATGCTTTTTGAATAGTCAAAATTGAATCATTGTGCTGTTTAAGTGTTTATCTTAATAATTGCAAACATGTAATAATAAACGTCTTGGAAAAGTCTTAAATCATAACCGTTAATAAATAATAATATAATCATATAGAAAACTGTATTCTAATATCCAAAGACCTAATAATAAAATTTAAAATATTCTTTGTTTGTGGCACCAAAACCTCCATCTTGCTTTTAAAAATTTTTTTAAAATGTTGTTCGTGGCTTTAGAAACGGTAATGTACACGTATCTGCGTTATGTGAATAAAACGGCTCTTTTTTAAGTTTTTATATTGATAGCAATTTGCATATGATAATTAATCTAATATCTACCTTTAGGTATCAAAACACTAATTCACCCTGGAAGTTGGAACACATGCAAAAATAGTGCTAAAAATACCAAAAAAAAAAATAGTCCCATTCAGTAGGCCGTATTTTCCAGAACAATAAACCCATATTATTAAGTGAAATTTCATTTGAAAGATAGATGCTTTGGAATGAATTTAAGCCTAGGTTTGATCAGCTGTAGGAGTGATTTGAGATATGGCGGCATGTTCCAACAACGTGTCGCTAACGAAGGTTTCCAGGAAGCAAAAAATACCTTTTTCTACACGAATTTAGTTAAAAATCTTAAAGAAATGAATTAGTGTTTTTTCACCTTTAATAGATTGGGGTTGAAAACATTGCGATTGAAGAAACATTCCGATTTGTCACGGTTTTTACGACAAAAAAAATTATTGGTGTCAAATTTCAGGCTTATTTTGGCGATAACGTAATATTTTGACAACGAAATAATTAAAACGTCAAAATCTTGGGTCATGAACGCAATCATTGTCACATTTTTGTCTATATTTGACTTAAAACTTTTTCTTTTATTCATTGCTATCTACCAAATACTAAATTGCTACCAGAAATATGAAATATTAGCGTTCCGTAGAGCAAAATACAACTGCGTACCAAAAGTCGACATTATCCTAAAAACAGCAAACCCCGTTTCATTCACATTTTTGTTAATAAGTGCGCATTTTATTGTTTGAATATGCTGAAATCCTTTTTATCTCACTTTACGAATATAAGATATTTCAAAAATTGGCATGGTAG
>JAULBM010027197.1:0-11167 GCA_032357055.1 Geukensia granosissima
CTTTAACTTTCCTATTGTAAACTTCCCATATCTATGTAGCAATATTCCCACTTTCTCTGCCTACGGTGTTTATATTCCGTAGTTGAATCGATACTATCGTGCCTTTTCCTGGTATCGGGGTTTTCTAAAGAGAGCATTGTTGTTGATGCATAAATTAGTACAACATTAGTACAACAAGGATACGTCTAACAAAGGTTGCAGTCGTTACTCCTAACATTTTATGGTTGTCATCGCAAATTGGTTGATCCATATGGTATCAGTGTATCTCAACTAGTTATGGACCTGTTACCGTCAATACACAAATGAGTTGACCTCATCTCGGGTTGTCATAGACCCGTATTAGACAGGGGCTGCTTACCTTTCTAGTACAACTGATCCCACTCCTGTTTTGTAAAGGAGTTTGTGGATTACAAGTCTTTTCTCCTTTTGTTTTCGTTTTATCTTTTAGTTTGTTTAAATTTTCTCGTGCCTCTTTGGACTATTGAGGTTTTAATAAATATCTCACAAAAACAGCAGAAACAAACTGTGCAAAATTGAAGATCTATTAATTACACATGTTAATTTTGAAAATCGTGTTGTTTTTTGTGCGATCAATATTGTTTTGAACAAAATACCTATAAAAATTTTACATTTTTACAAAAAATGTACATTATTGTAAAGTTAGTTGAGTATGCCCTATCGCTTTGATGAAAATAATAAAACAAGTCATTTACTTATTATTAAAAAAAGTTACCAAAACAATTATACAACAACTGTGTCACAAAATCTATAATTTGGCCTTAATATACGGCATAACTGGCATACCATTTGCTGCGTTTGTCTTAATTTTAAAGCAATGAAAATACGAAAAGGTTTCGAAATGTATTGCACTAAGCAGTTGTGCGTGCCGTCGGACTTGGCTTTCATTGTGTTTTTTTTTTTGGATTTGATTTGACTACTTCTTTTACTATGTTTGGATCTTGAACATCCTATGAGTTGGTTCTAATTTTGCTGATGAGAGATTACTTCTTGAAATTTCATAAAGAATATTAAAATTTCTTGTTTGTTTACCATCAGTTAATTTGTATTTTGAAACCATTGGATTGATTTCTTTGGTTCTGGACCATAGTTCCACGCAGGAATTCACTAGCCCAGTTGAAAGACATGAAAATAATAACATACTGTTAATAGAAATAGTAGTTATACTTGCTGACGGATATGGCTTCGGATTTCGATTTTATTTTAGTAGTTCTAATATGTGTGGTTCTCGGACTTTCTATGTTTTGATTATGTATTCAGAGTGTTTTGAGTTTATGCTATAAAACAAAGTTGGTCCAAATGTTTTTAGATGGGAATAGTGGCATACATCATAGAGACAGGAACGTATCTTTGGCTTCTCTAGTCATGGCAAATATTTCTCATCTTTTTCCATTTTGCCCGTGCATGCAGCGATGTTAAAATTTCAATGAAAGTAATCTTTCAAATACCAGCAAATTATTAAGCAAATTATTATAAAGTTACAAGATATCTATAAGATATCATTTAAAACATTTATCAAATTACATCGCAAAGACAAAATTTTTAAATTTGGTTGCACGTGGAATATTGATAAAAGGAATATCACACGTTAAGAGAAAAAGTTTGCTATATTTGAATTTTGAATTAGCTGTGGGAAACAGCGGGAAAGTTATCAAGATCAGTACATCTTGTTGTCTCCTGTTTATTTTTTATTTTCTGCGTATTATGTATAGAAAAAAGGAATTCGAAAACAACAATAAGTCAGAAAACATACAAGATCATGGCCAACAAAATAAAACAAAAGACAAACATAGAACAAACATCACCACACTGATTGCTAAAGCTGGAATAACGAAGCCAAGAAAAACTGGGGTGAGTTCACGTGCTCTGGAAGGGTAGGCAACACCTGCACCTGTTACTCAGTAGACAAATAATATTTCGTACTGGTCCACCAAATCAAGATAGCGACCTATAAACGTCCGTACTGATGACCGTAATCTTTCCCGGAAGGACTCTTGACTCAGTAGCTTTCTTGTCAGCTGCAATTCTCTACCAATGAAATCCTGATAGGAAGCGCAAGCTCTGGAGTAGCGCATCAACTGAGAAATATACACTACGTATGCATGTGCGCTGGAATGTTGCTAGCCATGAACGGTAAGTTTAAAATCGGAAAATCATCTATCTTGTATTACCCCGCCTTTACTGTCAATTTCTAGGTGTATGTCTTGGTATGAAGCAGTTTCTGTTTCTGTATTATCTTTGATTTCAAGTTAAGTAAGCTCAACGTAGTCACCAAATGTTATTAAGTGAAAGAACATTATCTATATTGCGGAAAGTGAAACTAAAATATTGAGCCAACTTTTTCTCTTTTCTCTCTGTATGATACAGCTTGATTCGAATTAAGGAATAAATCGGCGAGAACTGTTGCACAGTTGGTGCCCATAGGACTGCCGACAATCGGTTGAAACAGACGTCCGCCAAACATTAGAAAAATTTGTCAATAAAGAAATCTAGCAATCCGCAAATGTCTTCTTTAGAGTGCTATTTATTAGATTCAGAGTTGTTAAAATAAGGTTTGTTCCTACCTACAACAAGATATTTGTATCTGCGTTTATAAATCTGATATTGGTTTTTTTATATCCAAAAATACCTGCAGATATACAAAATTGTTCCAACCCAATGAACACTAGTTTTACTTTCGTTAATTGAATGACAGAGAGAAGATTTTTTTAGAATGTTTTGTTTTTGGAATGAAACATTGTAAGAAAAATTGCAATTAAACTGTTGCTGGGGTTCTTGTGGATATTTCTGGAACTCTTCCATAAGATTCTAGTTGAAATATGTTGCGGTAACCCCTTCTTCGACTACAAGTTTTTTCGTTCTATTTTTTCAAATAAACATTACTCAGACATGTTTATTCCTCACTAAAACACTAAAATTACATCAGGCATGAACGTTTGCAAGTTATAAATTTGCTTCCTGAAATGTTAATCATCTAGGAATTTAACTAATCATGATTTTAAAAATTCATATAGGCAGTCATATTTTGTGAGGGAAATCATGTTTCGCATGCGAAACTACCCCATTTATTATTCAAAGCTAGGAGAGTTTTTGCTTGTGTTTAACGTATACTTTGTAATATAAAAATATTTTGGATGTTTATTGACATAACTATACCACTTAAAAGATTTTTTTATGTGGTGGAGGGGTCCGAAATTTTTAAAACGTTATACGGATTATCAAAAGTTTCAGTCGAACTTTGTTTTTTTTCTATATTTTGAAATGGATATCAATAAAATAAACCTTCAAAATAGTATTTATAATAAACATATCATTCTCAGCTATGTTGCAGGTTTGTCATCCATTTGAACATTCTTATAATATGGGATAGGGCGCGACTTGAGTTGACAGCGAAGATTCTTCAACATCCGGAATTAACACTCCGTTCCGGATACGAGATGTTTATTTATTTGTGTGAGAAACTTTATGGCAGGCTCAACAGATCTCGCAAAATTACAACGTTTTCATCAGCATCATTGTGAGCAATGTACACTTTTTAATTGGATAACTCAATCATATTTCAAATCTTTGATAGTATATTAAAAATTCTAGGTAATCCTTTTCTTTATTTTTTTAAAAAGGAATAATTTGAAATATGTCAAATATTACAGCTTTTATAATTGGACATAGTCATTTGTCGATTTCTCATAAAACAAAAAGATTAAAGATGATCCATAGCGCATGCTTATTGATTTTTTTTAGATTTTTCTTCGTAAGAGAGACAAAATAAGAAATAAAGAATAAACACAGAAACAGCACAAAATTGGAAATGAGTATACAACATAAAAACCTTTTAGTCCCTGCTAAAAAAATTAGCCACCTTTATCAATGTCCTAAAATATAAAAATATCATTTAAACGATACAAAAATTATCATTCGAAAATCTACCTGTCAACTCCACACCAAACTCCGCCTTCGACGTTAGCCCGATACTATATATTAACATATTTGAATTGTATACAAATTGAAGAAAAATTATTCACTCTGTTATTAAATTAACATTTACTCTATGTTTCTTATTTCGTTTTGTGGTTTTATCAGATCCACCACACTACTATGAGTAATGAGATCTTTGAAAAATTTCCGCTGTTAAGGGAAAAGACTAGCATTAAATTAAGAATAAATAGTAAGCATTATTTTCATATCGCGTTCATAAAAACCTCAATAAGTACTTAATTTCGGAGATAATAAACTAGTAGTAACAGATTTGCAGTCGCTTTTGAATTTGTATTGTTAGGCTTCCAAATATGGAGCTTGCAAGTTAAAGTAGCATTTTTTCTTATAGAGTGTATATTAATCACTACTTTGAAGTGTTTCATTGATTTACAACTTGTCAGCAGTGCTCGAAGTCAAAATGTTACAAACCCGATTAAAATACGATGGCATTTATTCAGCACAAACATCAGAACTAAAATAATCTTAATAAAATGTCCAAACTACGCTCAGGGTTACCACTGCATCAGAAAGAAAAGCCTTTAAAACTTATGGCAATTTTTTTTGATCAATTTTAAACGGAAGACTCAAATGCATTTATGTAACTAAAATCAACCAGCAGTGACATACCCCTCTGGCAATGGGTCAAAAGAAGTCTGTATCACACCTTTTCCCTTAGTTTTAATATCGTTTTGTTTAACCACTGTCCAAGGCTATTTGCAGGTTTAAGTACTCCGACACATGTTCAGCTTCACCACATACTTTATTTTTTGTGTTGGGCAAATTACTTAAAATCCAGTGGTTGTCGTTTGTATGTTAAAATTTTACTTGTTTTACAAGTGTTTTGTGTTCATATTTGGCCGATACTTGTTAAATTAGAATATCATCACTTTTTTATTTTTGGGGGCATAGAAAAGCTTTACGAGTGTGGATTTTTGTTCATAGCGACCTGTTAATAGACTGGTTGTCTCATGGAAAATATTACCATATCTCCTTTTTAGATACTCTTCCACAGCTACTCCATAACCCATTTTTAATCTTGTAAGGACACTTATGCCGTTTCCTTCTTTTTTTTTTTTGGGGGGGGGGGGGTTATTTCATTTTTTTTAAATGTTTCATAACATGAAACCTACGGACTGAATGCTTATTTAGATTGCTTTTTGCCTGAATATTTTTTATCTCTTGACTAGACTGATTATTTCTATCTAAATCACCCTGCCTCCAAGAAACAATTGCTCAAACAATTATTTGGTTGACAAAAACTACATCTCTCTACTACTACCCTAAAGAACAAGAAAAATGTGTTGTTGCATGTTCACTCTTATAATCACTTTTTCACGAATAAAAAACAATCATATAATATAGCTCAGTCATTTAAATAAAGGTTCAAAATGACTTAAAATGGTTTCAGATGATTTATCAAATCGATTAATTTACTTTCCAAATTTAAGAAAGGAGCTTCTCTAAAGACCACGACAAGAATAAGCAATATCAATAACTGATTTAGTTTCACCAAAAATGAAGTTCAGAATTATTTAAGCTGACCTTGCGTCAACACTGCATTATGCGGTCTCATAAAATATGTATTGGATACTTCCAAATTTTTGTTTGACCAAATTTTAATTTGAATAGTGAATACTTCTACAAACCGGTTGTAACTTTTTACCATTCGATGACGATCTTTGGACTTATATTGGCAAATTAAGTTTATGGGTTTAATACTATACTGTACGTTTAATATGATAAGGATTAAAGCCAAGTAATTTACATTAAACTTGTCAGTTATATGTATCCATGTTTTATCAACTCAGAGAAAAGCGTTTTATGCGCAAACAAAATTAACTGTCGATCTTAATTATAAACACCATTTATCTTGTATCCTTACAGTATCAAATAGTTTGTCCGATTACAAATTGGAGACCGATAACCATATTGAGGTATCGGATTTGAAAGATAACTTTTTCAAAATCAAATGATTTACAAACCCTTAGATTAGACATATAAGAACATACTTGTATTGAAACTGTTCGACATGTACTGCCATATGAATAGGATTTTCCATGCAGACATAAAAATTTCTGTCGTCTTCAGGTAAAATATCAAGGTCGTGTATCACTACACAGTCATAGTCCATATCCAGCATTGCTTCCCTAAAACCTATATTTGACAGCATCCCTCTATTGAATGGAAATTCTTTTGTCTGAAATCCATATAAAAATTAGTATCTGTTGAAATCGTATAAAATATTATGCAGCCTTGTTTTTCACTTTTTTATTCTATGGAATTCTAAAGCTTTGCTAGGTACATTATGTAATTTAGAATTATTCATTGATTTCATAATACTACATCCTCAATAATTAAAAAGAAAACCACATCAATTTGAAATGGTTGCCATTCTTATAGTTGTTTGCTACTAATTTGGCGGGAAAATGTTTTCTTTGGACGTCTCATATGCTTAGCTTAGTATGTTCTCTATATCAAAATCCAGGAGGAAACAACAAGAATTCCATCAGCATTTGTCAAATGACATCTTATGCTATGTTTAGTGGAAATATGAAATAATAATTAATAATTGCAATCAGCATTAGCAGCTATAGCAATATTACATTTCCAGAAATAAAAAGTGGGGGTCATTGCGCAAAAAATATTTGTGCTGTGAAATAGATAAAACCCAAGGAGTTTCAAACTCTAACCAAAATGACTGAACATGAGTAACGAACATCCTTAATGTCAGTGGTATACTCGCCTTACAAGACAAAAACAGTGTGATAGTGTCCTCGAGATGGCCGTTTCCTGTTTTCTGGCCCTTTGGTTTCTTCACCTCCTTTTTCAATATTTGTAAGTTTTTTTTAATAGAAACGTTGTTACATATAGATGCTCTATGTATTTCTTTATTGCACGTACCTGTTCAACGATGTATATTCCAAACTCTAATTGTTGTCTATAGATCCGGGGTAATACATTATTAAGAAAAATTTTTAGTTGTGGCTCTCTGTCTCTATAAGGAACTATAATGGCAATTTTCTTAAAAGAGGTACAATTTGCAGGTTTAAAATGTCCATTTCTCATGAATGTATAAACAGTATTTAAGACTTCTAGTTCATATACTGTTCTGTTTAACATTTCCCGTCCATCTGAAGAAATAAAATATTGATATAACATTTATTCTAATTTTCTATTCTGTCATTTTCTCATTTTTGTGAAAAGGAATTGAAACATACCCTAATACTTCTTTAAATGATTTTTATGACATGCTAGAAAATTAACTACACCAGGTTTTAAATCCATACCACCAATTAAACTGACAAGATGAAATACCTTTTAATTGATTTTAGGTTTTCTTTACAAAATTATCCCGAGTCCCCCAATTCCGCAATACGTTAAAATTGTTCGTATTTAGCCTAATACAACTAAACATCGAGATCGCTTTATCTGTTAAATTTTCGAAATGCAATTATCAACTGGTTAAATATAGATAAGGTAACCGAGATATGATAACATAAAAATTATTCTTGTATGAATGATAATAGTGCGAATGAAAGGTAGATTTTCCAGGAAGAAATAAACATAAAGTGTTGTGATTTCTAACAAAAGATGTTTTACAAAATCAATTTTCTTTTGACTTTATAATACAAACAATTAAAGAAAAATTTAGTTGTGTATTTTAAAATCTGTCTGATTAAACTTCTTTTACCAAATTTAGTTGGATTATCGATATGCAACATAGCTGTTAATTTCATAATACTTCACACTCAACGCATAGTTGAAATGTGTTCACTTTTTTGTTTTGTCGATAAATAAAATAATGTCTCAAGTATTACAACCAAGGTATCAGGCATAAGACAGATAGTTTACTTTCCGAATCGCTCAATTTTAATCTGTTTTATCGAGTCCGTAATGGTATTTTCTAGAAAGTAAATAGCCAGAAAGTAATTTCAAAGTTAAAAATATTGTTAATGTACTCATATGCCAAAATTATTGGTTTATGTTTGTCATCATTAACTTATATAAGCCACATAAGTTTATTCATAGGCTTTTATACCGTTGTTTTACTTCTATCACCTGTCTAGGGAATATTTGCGTAACCATATATGAATATAGGTCACATTGCAGAATATACAAATAGTATTCATAAACAAGCTTAACACCGCCAAATGCTGAAGGAGTTACTCCCAAGGCAGCAACATGAAATTTAGTGCATGTCATTGTTTTTAAATTTGAATGTTATTTTTTTACATTGTTTACTTATTTGCCGGAAGATGCTATATTTGAGTATCAACATTTCTTCTATTTTTGGGGCTTTTACAGTGTGGACATATGTCCATTTGCGAATGCCTTATGACAATCTGTAGTAGTTTGCGGATTTTTCATGGCTGTCTCATGGACAATAATGCCACTTCTCCTTTTTTCTATATCATCGTATGCGATCTTTCACATTGGTATTCTACAGTGGACATACATATTTACCAACGGATTATAAATGTTTGTGTTTAAACGTGGTTTGAAACGAAACAAAAAATATATTTTTAAACATATATGTGTTATATTCGTGGGCAAAGTCATGTGTATATTGCTTAAAGGGATAACGTTTACTAAATAATGTGAAGTATGCAAGATAATACAATGATGTGGAAAGGAACATAAATAAAGACATTTGAATTGTGTGGCATTGGAAAACTTGTGTGTGAAAGCTCTACCCGCCCATTATCATGGGATAGTTTTTTTTTAAAAAATTACATAAAAAACTTTTGAAGTCGACAAAAATTAAGCAGACAATTATAAAAACAACAAAGATAACAAGATCTACCGACATCAGAAAAAAATCGCTGTTTCTGACAGCTTGTTCAAAATGCAACCACAGTGTATAACAAATTTTGATAGCTTGAACTAGATACTCAATCAAATTACGTCCGTTTTTTAATTTCCAATCATTTAACTCATAAATATGTATGATCAAGTACTTGTTAATATTCATCGCGAACGATAATAAATGGTTAAACATATGTTATTTTCTTCCATACGTAAATCTAATCAGTTACATGAAAAGCATCTTATTAAATCAGCAGATGCATATTCATTTCGATAATTGACTATTCCAAGAAATCAATTTTGGTGTCTCTTGAGGGATGTTACATGCATTTTCACCTTGTTTTGATATTTTTGCAATCATTTATACAGTTTTTTTTTGTTATGCTATGTTTATAAAGTTTGTTCGGTTTTGGCTTTCTTCTTCGATAGTTATGCAGATATAGACTTTGTGCTAGTGATCAGTGGTTTATCCATTAGATGTATATATATGATTCCAAAATTCACTAATTTATTTAACATTGGTAATATTGTATTTTTAAAACCACTGAGTTGATGCATCTACTATTGGACCAGAGGTCCGCGAGGCTATTCATCAGCCCAGTTTCAGACTTGACTGGCATGAAATATTTGAAACAATATTACATATTAGTTTGTCGGCTTTGTTTAAATTGAAATTCACTGAAAATACGGAAAGATATTGGTGATGCTAAACCTTTGGCGACCTGTAAAATGTAGTCACGTTACAATCAAATAAGAAAATGTTCGCAAGCAAATCCGAAGCTCTGCTCCTTAAGTAACACTTATTAAACGTTCATATTTTTCATTTCACGAAAGTTATCAAAATATGAGGTGAGTTTTGATAAAACGGGTCCCGTGTTGTATAACCATACAACAAAATTGTGCAGACGATATATTTTTGTTTGATTAGCAAAGAAAATTTCATTTACAATACTTTGTTATTTGAACCCGTGATTCCAAAGCTGTTGACCCTCACAGCATTTCTCAAAGTTTTCTTCAAAAGAAAGGATTCTTTAACTTTCAATATTGAATTGATTTTTTAAATTATAAAATTTCATCTTTGTTTATCGCTCAATGTTTTGGAATCAGAAACGTTTGTGTGTGTCAAAACACTTCGCAAGACATCCAATTTGTCTGGTCCCTTTTCTCATTGGAAATACAGTAAAAGGTGCTTTAATTTAAAAATATATTTGGATACTTACTTAAATGCTTTGGTGGCCAGGGGCACGTTGTATTTTTCTCTTTTAATTTAAATCCACTCCCACATCGGTCGTCAAAACAGGGATTCCTTTCTGTAGTGACGGATAACTTATTTGTCAAAAAGTACGGTTCAATATGCATTTTATTATTTCCATGATTTGTCAGGACGACTTGTTCATTTTCCCAAATTGGCATATATATTTTGTTCAAACTTAAGGAAATGTTTTTCAGATTGCGAAATATATTTGATGTTGAGGCATAAAACTGTAGGTTAAGAAAATATATTACTGTAGTTGAAGCCAGCAGTCCAATTAGTAGTATATGGTGAAACGTTATACAGCTAAATGCACCTCGCTGAAACAAAAACGCCAATAACTAAGTAGATATACTTAAATTTCATTAAGTAATAAATATGCTTAAATATAAAAATACATTTGGATACTTACTTAAATCCTTTTGTGGTCAAGAGCTATATATATAATACAAATACAGTTAAAATAATAACTATATATTTCAAGTTACAGATTCTCTTCTTCGGTAGTAACTGCCTGATTTAAAATGGCGATCGGTTTATTTTCTCAACAGGTAAAATATTTTTGTCGTTCCAATTACCTGCACAAAATAGTGTCATTTCCGTTATTGATCGGACCAGTCAACAAAAAATTGATTGAAAATAAGGAAGCAAATATATGTACAAAACAAAAATTCAGAAATCGACTTTAAACAAAGAATATATATACAACAGAAAAAAAACAAATATGATAGACTAAAAGAATGTTGTCTACCATACAGCAGCAGCAGGCCAATAATATAAACATCGGGTTAACAGTAAAATTTACATAACACAACCATATGAAAATAGGAGGGTAGGATGGAAAAATAAAAAATGGAAAAAATGGACGGAGTTTTGGAGAAAAGTACACGGCCAGTCAAAAGTTAAATTGTAAATAAGACTGTCATCAGATAATACGAGGAAATGGTAGGGACGGAGAAATCACATATCTTATACCTTTTCATTTATTCCATTGGGTGCCAGTGTTTTCAGTTTTCGTATCCAAAATCTTTCCCGTGCAACTCTCTCTTCCCCTGACCATGTGATGTTGTGGTCAATGATTGTAATTGTCAATCGTTTGAAATCGTCCTCAGAATG
>JAULBM010027208.1:0-11166 GCA_032357055.1 Geukensia granosissima
TCGGACTTGTAATTTTCTCTTGTTAAGTTTGAATTTTGTTGTTAATAATAAATTGTTTAACTTTACCTAAATCTTACATCTGATTAAAGCACGATGGATTTTCAGAACGATATTTATATCTGATTTTGGCCGCTTGACAGGGAGTCGAATTGTTGTAGTCTGGTTTTATATGTTCATTGTCGGTTGGAAGGTGTCCATGTTAATTTGTGGTGTCGGTCAGTGGTAGCTGTTTTCCACAGTAACTGGATAGTTGATTTGTGTTGGGTAGGCTATCGACCCACCGGGGTGCACACGTTACAGTACTTAAGGCAGAGTTATCATTAAATGAGAAACCAGAGGCTCCCAGGAGCCTGTCATCGCTCACCTGTAATACAGTTTCCAAAAGATTACATTAAAACCATTTGAATTACTGTGGTTTGAATAGCACAAACAAGTTCAGCTGAGGCAGCCATCTTGGTTGGCGGATGCCCGATATTATTCTGATAGGAACCCATCTGGGGACCACTTTACCAAAGATTGTTTCCAATGGAGTTGAGTTTCAGATGAGAAATTTTTTTATGAATTTTCCATAGGGTCCTACGTCATATTAAGTTGTCTTGTTTGGCGGATGTGGTCAACAGACAAAATTCTGTTAAAAGTTCTCATGGGGACCATTTCAACAAGGTTAAGTCTCAATGGAGAAAGTAGATCCAGTCAAGAAGATTTTTTTTCATAAATTTCTCAAAACTAAGTTTGGCGGGATGGCGGTGAGGTTATCGACAAAATTCTGAAAGAGACCCAACTAGGAATCATTCCATCAAAGTTTAGTTCCAATTGAGCAAAAGAGTTTTAGACTTATAATTTTTTTCATGATTTTCCCATAGGGCCTTATGAAAAACTATGTTCGGCTGTGAGGCTATCTTTGTCGGCTGGTGGGGTCATCTGACATAATTATGAAGGGGACCAATCTAAGGACCATTCCATTTTAAAAAGGTTCTAAGCAGTTCAAGATAATTTTTTTTTTCAAATTTCCCATAGGGTTTTATATAACACTTAGTTCGGCTGGGATGGCCACCTTGGTTGGAGGCTGGAAATGTCAGACACAATTCTGGAGGGAAACCACATGAGAAACATTTCAGTAAAGTTTGGTAAAGATTAGCACAATAGTTTCAGAGGAGAAGATTTTTGAATGTCATCCCCCTTTTTTCATTTTTAGCCTGGAGGCTATTTTGTTTTGAGGTCGGGGTCATCTGACAAAATTGTAGTAAAGGACCACACAAGGACCATTCCAGCCAAATTTGGCAAAGATTGGCTCAATACATTCAGGGGAGAAGATTTTTCAAATTTCATCCCCCACTTTTCTCTATTTTTAGCCTGGTGGCCATCTTGGAGTATGGATCAGGTCATCGGACACAATTCCGAAAGAGGACCATCTAAGGATCATTTCAGTTAAGTTTGGTAAAAATTAGCACAATAGTTTCAGAGAAGATTTCTAAAAACTCATCCCCCTTTTTTCTATTTTAGCCTGGAGGCCATTTTTTCGGAGGTCGGGGTCATCTGACAAAATTTTAGTAAAGGAATACCCAAGGACCATTCCAGCCAAGTTTCGCTTAGATTGGCTCAATACTTTCAGAGGAGAAGATTTTTTAAATTTTATCCCCCTTTTTTAATTTTAGTTTGGCGGCCACTTTATTAAGAGGTTTGGGTCGTTGGACATAATTTTGAAAGAGGACCACCCAAGGACCATCATAGCAAAGTTTCATGATTTATACAAACAATGAAGTTTTGAAAAAGGAAGGGCATATAGTTTCGTGCGAATGTGATGCATACCGAGGGGTTTCTGTACAAATGCATGAAATGGTAGCAGGTCAATGAGGGAAACGTCATTAGGTGCGATAGGCGTGTGACGTTGATGACCGTGGCTACGTCTTCGTCTGGATGCAGAGTTGAAGATGTTCATCACATTCACAGAACTACATTGACGGCTTGATAAAATACCTATACCATGAATTTTGTCATGGCAACCATACGGTGTTGCCGTTCCCAGTTCTCTAATCCAGTAGTTTTCCTTTTCTCTACGGAGAGATGTTGATTGGTTGGGATTGTTAGTCCAATGGTAGACTTTTTCGATGATACGAACTCGCATGGAAAGTATAGAATGGTCAGGCAGGTTAAAATGTTGATGAACAATGTTATCCGAATGGCCATTGATGTCATATCTATGTTTATTCATGCGGGTATGTAACTCTCCTTTCGTTTCACCGACATAAACCAATCCACAAATATTACATTCTAATCCGTAGACAAGATCTCTTGATTTGCAATTCAGATCATCGTAACTCCTTGTATGGTATGTTTTTTTGGTTAAATTGCTGATAAATCGGTCATCTGTGATCAAAATATTACATGTTTTGCATTTTGTATCATTACATTTGGAAATCATGTTATTATAAAAAGTTGTTTTACAGTCTCAAGATATCAGTTGGATTATGTTATTCTAATAAATTGCTGCACAATTACGTGATATCAGTTGGATTATGTTATAATATGAAGTTGCTGTACAGTCTCATGATATCATTTGGATTATGATAATATGTTAACTTGCTATACAGTCTTATGAGTGGCTATACAGTCTCATGATATCAGTTCGATAATGTGATTATAATAAGTCGCTACACAGTCTCATGATATCAGTTGGATTATGTTATAATAATTAGTTGCTATACAGTCTCATGATATTAGTTGGATTATGTTATTATAATAAGTTGCTATACAGACTCATGATATCAGTTTGATTATGTTATTATAATACGTTGCTATACAGTGTCATGATATCAGTTGGATAATGTTATGAAATAAGTTGCTATACAGGCTCATAATATCAGTTGGATAATGTTATTATAATTGGTTGCTATACAGTCACATGATATCAGTTGGATTATTTATTATAATGAGTTGTTATACAGTCTCATGCTATCAGTTGGATTAATAAGTTGCTACACAGGCTCATGATATCAGTTCGATTTTGTTATTATAATAAGTTGCTTTACAGGCTCATGATATCAGTTGGATAATTATGTTGCTATACAGGCTCATGATATCAGTTGGATAATGTTATCATAAAATGTTGCTGTACAGTCTCGTGATATCAGTTAGATTATGTTATTATAATACGTTTCTATACAGGCTCCGATTTTTGTGATTTCTGATTTATATCAGCAAGTAACAAATTAGCGATTAACTCCCTCTTGCATTATTATGTTTTTGGTTTATAAAAAATTCTGTCCAAACCGGCAAGGACGAGATAATGCGACCAAATTTAAAAAAACTGATGTGTTTGTTTGTTTTTCGGTCGCCATCATGATTTAATGGACAGGTACGAAATATTCCTCTTACAAATGACAATGGATTAATTCTTGCTGTTGAGAATACAAATCCGTTCCTATACCGGTGGTTACTAGCTTCGATTTTGACTAAACACCGTCTTTGTTTACTAAGTAACCAGACTAGTGCCACTAGTGGATCAGGAGCTCCTTATACATCCGGAACGCATTAACTCACCTTGGCTTTTGTAGGGTTCGTGTTACTCCAGCTTCAGTCTTGAGTATCGTGTTGTCTGTTATATGTTTGTCTTTCGTTTTATTTTGTTGGCAATTGTCTTGTCAGTCTTCAGACTAAACGATTTCTGTCGGCCTCTTTGATATCTTCTAATTCCTTTCATAAAGCAAAGCAAGTCATTTTGAGCCTGAGGAAAGAACCTTGGTTTGATTGTCAAAGACGATAAACCTTTTCTGATAAAGTGGAAACATCGTCCTGTTTTTCTCCAGGTAGAAATTAGATAATCTTGTATGAATCATTAATCAGTTAAAACAATAGTTCATAACTTTAAAATCGATAAGTGTTTATAACACAATATCTGACATAGATATAGTTTTATATAACAAGGCTTGAGTTCTGATTCCACTTAGACAAATAGTTTAAAGTTGTATTACTTAGTTAAAAATTTATAACAATCGTGGTTATTATTTTTATTGTGTTTCAAACTTTTTTTCTGTCATGGGATAATTTCATTTAAAAACAGATGGCAAACGCAGACACGAATATTTGGTTCTAGGGAAAGACAAACCTTATCTTGTTATTAACTAATCTAACAAGTCATCTAAAGAAGACGTTTGCGAACTGCTAGATTTCTTGATTGACAGCATTTTTGTAATGTTTGGCCGATGTGTGTTTCAATAGACTGTCGACATCCCAATGTAAACCCACTGTGCATCAAATCTCGCAGATTAATTTTTTTATTCGCAAAAAGCTGATTTCATACAAGCCAGAAAAAAAGGAAAAGGTTGGCTCAATCTTTTGATTTCACGTTCCGCTATAGAGATGATGTCCTTGCACTGAACTCGAAATTAAGTGACTATGTTAACCGCATTTATTTCTTTGAGCTTGAAATCAAAGATACTACAGAAACAGAAATTTCTGCTTCTTAACTAGACATACACCTAGAAATTGACAGTAAGGGCGGGTTAAGAACAAAACTTTACGACAAGAGAGATGACTTTTATTTGACAATTGTAAACTTTCCGTTAATGTCTATCAACACTCCAGCCGCACCTGAATATGGATTGTATATTTCTCAGCTGATACACTACTCCAAGTCTTGTGTTTCATATAAGGATTTTATTGAAAGAGGGTTGCAGGTGACAATAAAGCTACTTGGTCGAGGGTTTCTCAGGGAAAGATTCGAAAATAAAAATCCATTCCTGTACCGGTTGTGACTGCCATCGATAGTGACTATACATCGACTTTGTCTTCTGAGTTACACGACGGATGCCATTAGTGGAGCAAGAGTTGCTTACAGTTTTGGAGCACCTGAACTTACCCTGGTTTTTATAGGGTTATTGTTACTCAAGCTTTACTTTTGAGTGTAGTGTTGTGTGTTCTATGTTTGTCTTTCGTTTCTTATGTTGGTCATGGTCTATCTGCCCCTTAAGTATCTTCAAATTCTCTTTATATATTTGACTTTCCTTGTTTGGGTTCTTATGCTTCTGATGAGAGGTTACTCCTTGAAATTTAAAAAAAACATACCATTTTTTTTTCATATTTATTCAACATTGGTAATTTGGTATATATGGTGATTTAGTCCCAATATTTATTTTTGTCATCTGATCATAGTTCTTTTTTATTTGTGTTCTAGGGCTTCACGACAATTCATTTAGCAGCATTAAGTGGTAAATTATCAGTTGTTACAGAACTTTTAAAGCATGGTGCTAAGATTTTAGAAGAGGACAGATATAAGGTACATATCATTATAAGTTACTCATGCTGTCAGTTGGATTATTTATTGGCACATTCTGTCATTAGGCTTGTTTTTATATGATTTATTTAGGAGTTAAAAATAGTAAAAAATGGGAGCATAATGAGCAATCAGCTTAGAAAAAAGACAAGATCAATTATTTCATTGTGCTTGGGGTAGTAGAAATCTTGTTTCTGATACAAATAAAAGAAAATAAGAATAATAACTTATTTAAAACAGCAAGTAACAAATGAATGGTTGACTGCCAAATACATTACTGTGTTTTTGGTTTGAAAAAGATTTTTCCCAACCGACAAGGATGAGTTATGGCATCTTAGTTAAAATTTTGTGTTTTTTGCTATCATTTCGACATAGAACTATCTCTTTCCCTCATCCCAACACAGGTTCTATTTAATCGTAATGTAACATTTAATACCATATAATGGAAGTTAGCGGGAAACGTTTTAAAAATTGTTCAAAACAATTATATCTAACCTTGATGAAATTACTAGCAAGGTAATAAGAACATTCAAAAATTGAAACACTTCAGTAAAAATATGCATTCGTCAACAAAATATAATCGCAAATAGAAAACTTCTTCTATCAAAAACAGAGTACAGACTGTTGTGGTGTAAAGATGGCATAATATTAAATATTAAAACGCCATTTATCAATTAAGCCTGCTATTCTGTTTTTCCTTTATTGTAGGACGGCACACCACTTCTACATTTGGCGTCGAGGGAAGGTGATATGCCTGCTGTAGTAGAGCTACTTAAGAATGGAGTAAATGTAAACGAAAAGGATAAAAAAGTAAGTTTTACTACCAGTTTCAGTTCAATGCCCATTTTATATATATCTAACATCATCGGAATCAAGTTCACGTCACTTCGCCTTTTTTATATAGCACAATATTACAACTTAGGCAAAACAATTTGTGCTCTCAACTACAGCTAGACAGTAAGACCAATTTTAATATTTTTTAACATTTTTTACAATTTCAATAATGCGTTATTCACTATTGGTTTAGGTTTAACTTAACTGGTTATCTCGTGTTTTGTCAATTATAATGATTATAAGAAATTTGTTTTGAAAATGCTGTTTAATAGACGTCTTTTAATATTTCATATCTTTTACCTAAATATTGTTAATCTTCCGACAAAGTAGCACGGGAGATTTTACTATTTCAACAAGAATATAACATTTACTGCGAAAAAAGCAAATTCGGATGTATGATGTTCAAATGGAAATGAGCGCACGAAAAGATCACATAAATATTCTTACTAAACATTTTTACCTATTAGATCTTAAACTGTGAGAAGATTGGTTCTAATGTTTTGGTGCAACCAATATTAAACGTATCGTGCGTTCGTTTTACGTTTATTGTTCGTTCGTTCGTTTTCCCACATACGCCCAGATCGATCATTCGTTCGTTTACAAACACACGATTCAATCGTTCGTTACTTTTCCCATGTACGATAGGATTGTCCGTTCGTTTTATTTTTTTTTATTTTTTTTTTTTTTTTTCGTGTAAACGAACAAACGAGCGAACGCTTTAATCGTGCGTTGGAAAACGAACGAACAAACTCCCTTTTCGTGCTTGGGGAAAACGATCTTTTTTAAGCATTTTATATACTCTTATGTTATTTTTCGCACTAATTTAAAGCACATAATTGTTAAAGTTTTGACAGTAGAAAAACCTTACAATTGTTGAACTAACTAATTAGAAATGATTGAACATGCTACAAAATTTGCTATTTGGTCATATTTTATTTTCAAATTATACTTTTTATATAAATAAATAAATATATAAAGAAGTACCAGAAATTTGTTCCATTTTTCACAATTTCTCGGTATTAATTCATGCAAATAAATTTTTATGCAATTTATCACTCTGAAGTTGTACTTCTAACTTTAATAAGAGAAAAATGTGCAATGTATAATCCATATAATTTTGTGTTCACAAAAAATGTTTGTTCAAATTTAGGAAAATCTTTGGTATAAATTCATGTAACTAAACAATTCGTGCTATTTTGTCAATAAAATCTGTACTTCTAAACCTGGGAGAAGAATATGAAATGAAAAATCTGATTATTTTTTGTTCACGACAAAACATTGTTTCCAAATTTTTACAAATTTGTGGTAGAAATTAATGCGACTAATCACTTTATGCTACTTTTCATTTAAAATATATACAATCAAATTTTTTTTTGCGACCTCACTACTTTGCAAATTTGTGTTTTTCATGCGACTAGAAAATTTATGTTATTTTTTATTTAAAATTCATGCTCCTGGTCCTAATAGATAATTCGCAACGTACAATCAGATAAATTTGAGTTTGCGACAAGATAGTTTTTCAAAATTTTACAAATTTGTGGTATAATTTCATGTTATCAAATAATTAATGTTTTTTTTCATCCAAAATATAATTCTAACCTTAAGAGATAATTGCGCAATTTTGAATCTAGATTTGACTATTTTGACAAGAATATAACATTTTCTGTAAAAATACTCAATTTTTGGAGGTGTTTTGTTCAAAATATATATGATCGCACAAAAATATCACGAAGATTTTTTAACCAAACATTTGTTCTTGATAGATCTTTAATTGTGCAAAGTTTGATTATGATGTTTTTGTGCGATCTATATTAAAATCGACAAAACAGTATCAAATATTGCATCAAATTAATCAATTTCTTAGTATTTTCACATTAAAAGCATTGTCCATGTGTCATGTGACCATTGTAGAACTAATTAAACTAAAAATTTTATTGGATTTTCTTTTTATAGACATTATTCAATACAAAAATATAAAATATTAAAAATTAGACACTTTTCATTTTTAGCCAAATTTTGGGGCCAAAATTGGGCCTTAACGACCCTTGTCCTTTGTGTTATAAATTCATGCGACTAAACAATTTATGTTATTTTAGTTAAAATTCATGCACCTGGCGCTAATAAATTACAATCAGATTTATTTTAGTTCGCAACAGAACAGTTTTCCAAAATTTTACAATTTTGTTGTATAAATTCATGTTATTACATAAGTAATGCTATTTTTCATTCCAAAATTTATTATTCTGACCTTAAGGGATGAATGCGCAATGTAGAATACAGACTATTTTGTTTTCGCAACAAGGTTGATTTTTTTTCAAATTTGTGCTACAACTTCATGCGACTAAACAGTTTATGCTATTTTTCATTTAAAATTCGTACTCCTGTCCTTAACAAATAAATGTGCAATGCAAAATCAGATTTTTTTTTTTTGGCTTCACGACAACACAGTTTTTCATAATTATACAAATTTTTGTTATAAATTCATATTTGTTTCAGTTAAAATTTATCTTTCTGGACCTAACAGATAAATACGCAATGTACAATAAGATTATTTTTCCTTTATGAGAACACAAATTTTCAAAATTTTTGTATTTGTAGTAAAAATTCATTCGGCTTAATATTTCAAATTTGGTAAATGAATTTGAGCAAAATCAACAAAAATACCATTGTTTTTATGTAAATATGGCATGCATCAATAAAAAACTGTACAAATTTTATTACATTCCAATGTCCTTTGTACTAATTCATACAAAATCCCAATAAAACAAACAAATTACGCTAATAATAAAACAAATACAGTCGTAAACGCGTCGTATTTTTTTTCTAATCTGTATTATTCCGTCTGAACAAACAAGCAGAACACGATACCTTTTAGATGTTTTAGATGTTTCAATTATTTTCAAAACCAAAACCAAAAAAAACCAACGAAATAAATGTCGTTCATTCGTTTTTCCACGCACGATAATGGCGTTATTCCGTTCGTTTTCCCTCCCAACATAATAGCGTTCGTTCGTTTGTTCTCCAACGAACGATTAGAGCGTTCGTTCGTTCGGGCGTTTTTTCACGTACGATATGATCGATCGTTCGTTCGTATTTTGTTTTTCGTTTGTTCGTTTAAAGGTTAAATTATACGAACAAAGTTCTGTACTACTCTTGTGCAGTGTTTTTATTAGAACATTTATTAGTGCTTTTTCATTTGACCAGAAAGTACGATTTATATGATTTTGATAGCTGTTATTTTGGAGAAAAACAAAATAAAACGAAACAAATACTTTCTTATTGATTGTTATTCGGGAAAGTAATTTGTTTACTTTTTAAATTTCTGAACTATATTTGGAATAAACAACCCAATATGTACTGTACACATTAACAATCGATTCAATGTAAAGAAAACAGGTTAACACGTAATTTTACAAATGGTAACGCGAAATTGTTTTGTTTACGTTCCGACTACATGAACACTACACTACACTGAGTTTTAACATGGCCTAAGTCAAAGCGCTTTCTTAATTGACTTTACCCTAGCTCTCAAAATCCGAATACCTTTTCTAGGTCAGATAAAAATAGGAGATGTGGTATGATTGATCATGAGCTATCCACACTTTGCATAAACAATCCGATTGTAATCTAACAGAGTAAATTCGCAAGTTTTATTTTTACGTTATTTTATTAATCCACTCTATCAGGTTCTGGGGGGAATTAAGAGCTCTCACAATGTTGAAACTTCGTTACATATTCACCAGCTTGTCCTAACACACAAACTTGTAGCTCAGTGGATATCGTTGTTCTAATGTTTTATTGCTCCTAGTTAACATTGTCAATATATACTGGCCAAATATCGTTACATTTGATTATCATTTTATTACTGATCCTTTTACAGGTTGCCATACGATGTGGATTTTTCTCAATGGCTGAATGTTATAGAATATCCATAGTGCAACCCTATTTACAAATAAGCCAATAAAATTTATTTGGTCTCGAAATAAGTAAAGCTTATAATGTTGAAATAACCCTTTATCCTTCGTAAAAATTTAAAACTGATTCTATCATTAGATATGTAATTAAAACATTTTTATTCAGCTTTAACTTTGTACAATTAGATAACTTTTATTTTTGCATTTTGAGTAGCTATTTCCTAGCCAATCATACCACATCTCATTTTTTTCCTAATTTAAAAGTTAGGAATATTCTCCGCTAGTTAACAATCTTGTTTCCATTGTCATAGTGCATGTAGTAAGGTATGTTTCGCATAACTTAGTCTCCCATGTCTTGTGTCACATTTACATTGGTATTTTCTTACACATTTGTTTTTTGCTATTTATTTCAGATAATAATATGCCAAATAACTTAAAAGTCCAAACTTTGAAGGGTTTTGGATAAAAACTAAAAGCTAATAAAATTTGAAATTTCTTTGAATATAAGCTCCTACAAATTGTTGAAAATCGCATTTCAGATTTGCATTCCAATGGCTTTACAATGTAATATTATTTAATAGGTATGATTTGGAAAACAACAAAATTTTTTTATTCCACCATAGGATGTAGTTGTATGATCGGGAATTGCTATAAATGTCTAACTACAACAAACTGCCTTCTACATAATCTATAAACATATCAATAAATTCACTCTCATCCTTAATTGTGGTTTTGTGATTCGAAATTGCTATAATTTTCAAACCCAGAGAAACATCAGTTGGTTACTTGACTGAAGACGAAACAAACACCTGTACAAATTTTTGATGGGGTTGCAGGATCAATGGATGAATCTAAAATTGTGTCATTAATTATGAAATTATAATAATTATCTTAATAACATTTTGAAATTAGAAAAGTATAATGGATGAAATTATTTAGGGAAACGCAAAGGAACTATTACACTATACGTTAATCTTAATATAAAAATGTTGTTGTACGAACATGACACATTACTTCGGAACAATAGATGTAATTGGAAACATCTTATCCATTACTTAATTCAAACATGAAGGAAAAAATCATATAAATCTATAATGCAGTAAAAGATAAATTGTTCACATTAGAAAGTCTTTCACTTCGACTAAG
>JAULBM010027219.1:0-11166 GCA_032357055.1 Geukensia granosissima
ATTATTTAATAAAAGTGTTACGAACTGGCTGTTTATGTATTGGCCCTGGTATAGATTCTCTGTCAGAAGTATTGGGCTCTCGTCCCTTGCGGGCCTTTGGCCAATACTGCTAAACTCGAATCTATACCAGGGCCAATACAGAAACAGCCAGTAAGTAATACTATAGTATTAGCTGATTGGAATATGTCTCTTGTCTAACCCTTACACATAACCAGCTTTATAATTCATCGATATATGTAAATTCTCTAGGGTCTTTTCTTTATTAAGACAAAACAAAAGAGTCGTTCATTACCTTCTTTTGATTTAGTTGTATCACTTTTGGCACTGTCCTACAATAAAAAGATAAATAAATGTAAGAAATTGATCATGCACATCATGTATTAGAAAGCTAAACTATATCCCGAATGGTTTGATAGAACAAGTACAAGATACAATAAGAATTTTAAAAGATCTATCTAAATAACCAAAAAAATGTGAACGCTTTTACATTAAAAAAATAATCATTCTAGAAAACCCAACAAAATTGATGAACAATAAAGAAGATTTGAAACTTTAATAATGACGTATATTTTTAATAATTGTTTCATACACTTTAGACTCATCTAATCCTTTCCTTTTGTTAAATTGTCATTCCAATTGATTCATGAAATCTAAAGTTATAGCAAAAAAACTACAACATATTGCCAAATATTTGGCCCTTTAGCCATTGTTTTCTCGTTAACAATTAGAAAAGCGAAACTGAATTTTATTTTTTTACAGGAAATTTATTGGAAAACCAAAATCAAAATGGAAAAAAATGGAGTAAAACATCCTTTTATATAGGTCCGAATTTGAACGACTGACAACAAAATATATTCTTTTCTTCCCATTGTCTATTGCTTCCTTCTATAAATCTTCATTCATTTTGGTTTTCGAAATCATATGATAAAGTCTAAAAATCAAAATTTTGCAACATGTTGTTTTGGTCGCTTGACAACTATTATTTTCAAAAGTGTAAACCATTGACATTGCTATAAACCATCTTATTAAAAATCATTCAACCTTTGGCCCCTTTCGACCTTTTTTATCTTCAACACATCAAAAGACAGTTTTATAAAATCATTTCGAAAAAATAAACTCAGAAGAAAATTGAAAAGTTTGAAAATTTATTTTTTCATAAGATATTTATTAGATTTTTGATTGACAGATTTGTTTCGTCTCTTTCATTAATCTGTCTTTTCATAAAAATAAGTCGCAAACTAGAGATGTAATCCAAAAACGAAAATTTAGCAAAACGCAGTTTTTCCTTATTTTCTCGGAAATGGAAGCAGACAACACAAACCGGCTGACATAGTTTTAAAGCATTCATCAAGTGGAATACGACGAAAACAAAACTCATCAAAAATGGAAAAAATAATTCCCAAGCGGCCAAAAAATGACTTTTTTACCCCTCGGCCCTTTTTATCTTAAAAACATTAAGATATAGAAAATGCATGGGTAAGTTAATTGCATTTTTACACGATTATTTGAAAAAATGACAAAACAGGCAATAAAAAATTTGTGAAAATTGAATGTAAAATATTTGTTGCAGCTTTTTCTTTTTTGTAGCCTATGAAAAAAACCCTATTTAAAAAGTATTTATCTACAATTCAATCGTCAGTGTTGCAAAATTAAAAAAATGGGTTTTCTGAATTTTACCTAAATTGAAAGAGTCGATAAAATTGATTTAGAATTATTTATTTAACTGCAAATTAGTCCGGTAATTTAGTAATCTCACACAACAGGAAATGTTTTTAAAGGTTGCATCGAAGCGGCTTTAAGATCTAGAGAAAATACAGTTTTCAGAAGTAGTCTTTTTTCTGTACGTCTAGCACGGGGATATCTGCCAAAAAATATTATGGCAGATGCAAAACTTAGCTGTAAAGGGATTTCGGTAAGAGTAATATAAAAATAGGAGATGTGGCATGATTGTCCATGAGACCGCCACCCACCATATGACAGTAGAATTTAATCTTCTACAGGTTCCATTATGGCCTTCAACAATGAACCAAGGTCCAAACCATAAAGGAAGCTGTTAAATGCCCCGAAATACAAAATGTGAAACTATACATAAAACACGACAATTTTAGGCTAATTCCACATGTTTGCTTACATGAAAGCGTTGTAATTAGCAATTATTTTATATATAAATATCTGTCTATCTATCTATTTAGTACCGTATCATCTGATGTAAAGACGCTGTCTGGTGGTTTGTTACTTGGTTGGTTGTTAGTTGGTCTGTTGGTAGTAATATTACATTGGCCTGATGATGTAACACCCTGCAAATATAATGTCTATACATGTAAAAATGGGAGATGTTAGAAGACCTTCAAACAAATAATAAACGAAATTTATATAGGTCATCTTTGATAAAAACAACGTTACATTATGGAATAAATAAAGCACAAAAATAAGTAAATAAGTGCAAATAATATGTTATTGGTCACACACTGCTTTTGTAAATATAATTTGTATTGTTATAAATAATAAATGAATTATGTTACATGAGATAACTTGAATGTGGTGGCTATTTTGATTTCATGATTGTCAAACGATTTAAGAAGGTTGGGTTGTCTGTATAAAAATCGCTAGAATTTTATTATACTTTGTCAAAAGATAATCTGTATTGTGATTTTCAAAAAATTATAATCGAAAGTCTATGTCACAAAACTCGTTTTCAAGCAACCGGTTGTGCAAAATCCTCAATGTTCTGTTGATTATAAAGGGAAAAACTACATTTTTCTTGATAAAGGACTTCGAAGATACCAAAGGGGCAGACAGAAATCGTTAAATCGGAAAACAGACAAGACCATGGCCAACAAAACGAAACGAAAGACAAACACATAACACTACACTGAAAACCAAAGCTAGAGTAACACTAACCCTACAAAAACAAGGGTGAGTTCAGGTGCTCCGGAGCGAACATTAAACGATAGAATTCTAACACAAAACAGGAAAAGATAGCTTTTATCATATATTACCAGAAAATAAAAAGAAAGTTTAGGATCATCGATCTCATTTTCTTGCTACATTAATAATTCTATAATTCCACAGTGCATTCCTTTATAAAATAAAGTCATTGAAGTTACCTCCCCTGGCAATGATTACTTCCTCAACTGTTGAAAAAGCACTTTATCCTCTATTAATGCTTAAAAGGGATAATGCTGCTATATAAGTATTAACATAATATTAATCCAGAATTGATTTTATACAAATATTTTCTTTCTAGAATTAATATTTGCAATTATAGAAAAAAAGTCAAAAGTTTTTGATCCAAGATGGCGGAAAACACCCGAACCTCCTTAACAAATACATAAAAAAAAAATTCAAACTTGAATTATTTCGATGCAATAATTGATTAATTGACTGTTTCGGTTTTAAGGCTTAACCTCCTTAAATTTTATGGTTGCCATCACGAATTGGTTGATCCATATGGTATCAATGTATATCAACTAGTTATGTGACCTCTTCTCGGATTGACGTTAATCTGAATTTCGAGTATTGAAATCGATTTATTTTGAAAAAAAGGCATATTTATTTCTAGGGAAAAGAACACAATGCGAACCGCTAACAGAGGATAGATTTGGAAAGTCGATGCAAGACGACAACGACGACGGATGCAATTGATTTTATAATATAAAGTGCAATCGACCCTCGTTTACGTCTAGTTATTTCGACATAGCCCAGATTTCGATGATTTACAATATCAGTGCTATTAAAATTAACACAAGATCAATCAAACGAATTGCGAAAATCTCCAACTCTATTCGAAAGAGAATTTTGTCCATGAACTTCTTACATGAATTTCATATTTAAATACTCACATTGTCGTCGCAATTAGTATTCAACCATTCTTGTCTGTGCCAGTCAAGACCATCAGAACATCTGGATACAGCATGGCACCAGGAACAGTCAAAGCCTGTCTGGCGTGTTGTGCATTCTTCACATGTTGTAGCTTGATTACATGCTAAAGCAGTTTAAAATGTCAATTACTTATTATTATAAATAGTCAGTGCATTTTCCAAAGTCCCTTGGTTTTCTACCATTTATTTCTGTAGACATTCAAATTCAATTCGATTCAAATATTTCCAATACAATATGTTTCGCGATGCATTAAATTTACATGTAATTGTACTATGCATTTTTGGATATTTTGAAAAGCATGATTTTTACAAGTTGCCTTTCGCCTTAAGAAAATTCCTTTTCTAACCCACAGCATTAGGTTCACTGCAGATTGTTTTGAGAGCAAAAATTGTTAGAACGGAAAAAACACAAAATGTCCCATTTTCGAAACGAGTGGAAACGAAACAAGATTATATTGATAGAAGGTTGCAGCTGAGAAGAAAGCTACTGAGCTTAGTGTTTCTCCAGGAAAGATTAGAGTCGATACTCTAGGAAAAGTTTCGTTCGTCATCATGATTTGGTTGACCGGTACAAATGACAATGGATATCTTCCCATTGTCGTTATTACAAATCCGTTCCTATACAGGTTGTGACTAACATCAACTTTGACTATACGCCGGCTTTGTCTACTGAGTAACACGACGAGTGCCACTAGTTGAGCAGGATTTGCCTACCCTCCCGGAGCACCTGAACTCACCCTGGTGTTTTTATAATTCATGTTACTCCAGCTTGAGTTTTCAGTGAAGTGTTGTGTGTTCAGTTTTTGTCTTTTGTTTCATTTTGTTGTCCATGGTCTTGTCTGTCTTCTGACTTAACTATTTCTGTCTGTCAATTTGATATGTTCGAATTTTTTATACAGAACAACTAATATTAACAATAGGTACTTCCCTTGAACATTTACTCCTACATTCAATCAAGAGATTGGACTTCCCTCTGAATTTTTGCCAGTTAAAAAAGTTGCATGCAGAAATTCCTAAGCATTTCATGTGTAATAATGCTAACCTGGTTCAAAAGTTTACAAAATTGTTGCAATACATTGTAATTTTAATTCCAACTTAAGTGTTACGAGTGAAACAAATACAGGAGAAAACGTCCAAAACCATTTGTTTTAAATTTTTTTTTGTAACCGCATCACAAAATTGAATGAATTAGTCATGTTAAATGATTGTAAGTGTAAATCTTAGCTGTATACAAACATAAACTTTCCTACATCTAAAAGTATACTTTTACAGAAAATCATTGATAAAAACACTATATAGAAATAAGTCATCTGCGTATTTCAAAAATATTTTCCCAAAGCTAACATCCCGGTGCACATTTTTCAACAATTTACATTAACATTATAAAGTTGTAGAAAAATACTGAATAGTATACTGTGTATAGCGCTTTTCTAACCATGATTTATAGCAGGGTAAATTCAAATGGTAGGAAGTAAGAAATCAAACTATCAAAATGTGGAAAAATAGAACACTTTCTTCCCAACAAATATTCCATAAACGCAAATAATATAGAGCGTACACCTCAAAGACGATGAAACATTCTTAAGAATCATAAAACATGAAAGACATCAATCCATTCCTCATTTTAAATCATTTTAAATTTTAAAATATAAAATTCAGTTGCATACAAAAATGTTTCTAGATTAACCTTCGTGTGTACCCTACAGTTTTGAAAAACAAGATATTTTACAAAAATTTGAAGAATTTATAAAGAATGGGCTAAGCTTGTGATTCACAAGACACACACTTTGCTGACAGACGACAGAGGTTAATAAGATATATTGCTTTGTATAGGCAAATTTGAAATGTTAGAAGACAACTCACTTGGAAGTGGATGAATAACAATAACTGTGTTATCGGTTAGGTCTGTGACATTGAAAGTAACAGAATGGTAACGAAAAATATACCGGAAATATCCTGAAATAGTAAAGATGCAAAATACAATCAATGAATACATAGAAAATCGAAATGAAATTATACCTTTGAATATGCTTCCTATAAGTAAATCAAAGTGAATTCTCGTATATGTTTCTACCGTTACTGTTTTAAAAAGGCAAATGGATATCCAAGTAATTTAAAGTGATTCCTACTTTTTGTTACGAACTGGATTAATGGACAAGCTGTTAATTTAGAGTCATATAATTTGTATGATTGCACGCAAAATTTCAGTTTGTCTAATACACATAAAGAAGCCATTCTGTAGATTTAGATTAGAGTTTTTAGTTTATTTTACTTGTTTTACATCCAAGCCAGATATGGGTTAATAACTGTTAAGTTAACTGTGTGAAATATTATCTACCTTTACTCTATTACATCAGTTCGTCATGTGTTGTCATTACAGACCAAAATATCAGCAAGTTTACAATATTGGAAACTTAACTAATTATTGTTTAATTAATGATACACTTATATATTTTAAGTGATAAATCAAAGAAACGTATTGAGACTTACCAAATGCTGTACTAATATCATAATAAAATGCATCCGACAGACCAACTTTAACTGGCCAATTTGTTCTAGATATGTTAGTATCGGGAACCTTAAAAGTATACAGATAGGATTCAGATTAATATATAAGTTTTTTTTTATAATGTTGCATATTTCTGGCATGTTGTATACATTATTCAAAAGATTGAGATGTTTAAGTTTTCACGGAATTCAAGATTCTTTTGTTTTAAACTGTTTTTGTTCGTTGGAATTCGCTCATCTGGTCATGTTTTAATGTGCTTTTCATGTTTTTTTAGAGAAAATGAGAATATGGAGTAAATGTTCATGACATAAAAATCTCGTATGTACAAGAAAATTTCAAGCAAAGGAACAGCGCTTTGATTGCTGTTCTTCATCTCAAAGTCACAGTGAGGCCTTCAACACAGAATGAAAATTCGCACCTCGCGGTAAGTTCAAGATGGCCCTAAGCACTGGTTTGAGCGGAATTCTGGTCTTTTCATTTAGCTGTACATAACATTGCCTTTATTTTATTTTTTGAGTTATTCTCTTTTTTTATTAGATAATTCAGTGGAAAATAAGGATGATAAGGGGAAAAAGAAAGCAAAGCAAGATGCTGAACAAAAGAAAGATAAAAAGAAAAAGAAAGACAAAAAGAAGAAAAAGAGAGTCAAAGAAAAAGATGAAGGTTAGTTGTAGTTTCAGAGCTAAATATTGCCAAATTTGTATTAAGTGGTCACCTTTGGGAAGATGAAAGTGACCATTAAAAACAAGTGACCTTTTAATTAAAGTTCATTCGTGATGTAACCTTAGGCAATAGGGATGGAAAAGGTGGTATTTAAAATCAAGAGGCTGCCAAAAAAAGTTGACCACAAAGAAAAGTTTAATGTTTGTCTAACATGAGATGTAGAAAAGAGGTAAACAAAGCTTCTCAGAAGTAGAATTGTAACTATGTTTTTGTGAAGTATGTTATGGTGCACATGTTGTGGTGAATTTTGAAGTTTGCATTACTATTAGGGTACCAGGATTATAAAACATTTGTATGAAAGAAAGGGAAAACTTCAAACGTCTTTTTAGTCTTATTACTGAAACAATTATCTTGGTACACAAAGAGCATGCTCTTCCTCACATGTAGTTATTGGTTTTATACCCTGACCTTTAAACAGTGGATGCATTAACTTTTACCTTTGTCCATACATCTGTCAATTTTTGTCAAAGATTTCTTGCCTGGTGTATGTTTAATTGATTTTATATTTGGTTGGAAGAAATATCAGGAACAGGTGTCCCTTGTCTCCACTTTAGGCCTATCACATGTCTTGTTCTTTGTTTGAAGAGACTGGGGCATACCTGTCCCATGGACACATTTTCTGTTTTTTTTATCCAATTTATAGAAACTGTTCACAAACATTTCTTTTTTGCAGCAGACTATTATTCACATAGTTTTTAGTTTGAAGTCAGCATAAATTGCAGATTATAGCTTCCGTAGAGGATTTAATTGCAATTTTTTATTAAAACATTAGAAAATTTACTAAGTTAAAATTCTAACTTTCATAGTTGATTTTAATATAACTTCCATTCAAGAAGGTATAACCAATCAAATTTCTTAACGTGACAGTTTGAATAGTTGAATCATATCTGCTGTAGAAATAAAATAATCAACAATGCCCAGGCAATCATACCTCATCTCCTTTTTCAAAAAGATTGATGTGGATATAACACAAGGCAATGTAAAACAAGTAACACATAACATAACAACAGGGACATCCACTGAATTACAGGTTCTGGGCTTGGGACAGGCACATAAAGTATGTTGTGGGTTTAAGCATGATTGTGATTGTTCAACTCTCTGCCTAACCTGGGGCAATCCAACTGCACAAGATTTAACTTTAAAGTTAATACATAGTATGCAGTCAATTACGAATAAAGCAAGATTTATCAACCAAGAAATATGTACTTGCTATTTCTTACAGCTAGAGCAAAATCCAAACACATTTGATAACAAACCGGGTTCTTTTAAACTTAGACATCAATCAAAACATGTCTGGCTGAATTAAGTGTAATAATTTTTAAATGAAAGAAAACAAGGTTGTGCATGTGCCAAAAATAGAAAGTATCAACAGCATATAGGACAAAATTGTAACATAATATTGACTAAAATATTATTGAACATAGAGTCAACATTGATTCCAAAGGAGATAATATTCAAAGATCTTAAAATAATGCTATAAAGATAATTATTGAAGTAACTGATCAGCCCCATTTGGGTTGTGTTTAAATTTATGAGCTTTATTTATCACATTTCCATAAAAGTTTTGGTTTGTCATCCCAATTTTTTATCACTGCCAGAAGTATTCTTAATTTTTTTTGGTTTTATTTCAGATTCCCAGTCTTAAAAAATAGCAGTTTATTTAATTATCAACCTAAAGGCAGCTACCACCATTGTCTCCCAATTTCATACGTTAATGCTGTAAAGGCAGAAGAGGACATTTTTCCAGTTCATTTTGACAACTTGTAATTATTGTGGCTAATAGTCATAGATATTATATCATCTGTTTCACTTTTTTCATCTTTCAATCAAATTTGATGTATTTGACAGTGTTGTGTTTGCCTTGTTAAAAACTGGTTTGAAGACCTGACATATACTTGAAAAACTTATTATTTCAATTGTGTCAGTAAGATACTGAGAAATTATTTAACTAATACACAAGTAATAGAAAAGAGGATTTGGTATTTATTAGCAATCTTGAATATAAGGCAGTTCAAATACCATTTGATTCAAATTTAGTCAGTTTGAAGGGCCTGTCGAAAATATTTTATTTAGGTTTTTCACCCAGGAAATAGTTTTATTACATGTTTTGAGCTCCCTGTATCAAATTCTCAAAATTTCATTTTGCACCAGATATGAAATCTTGAAATCTTGAATCTTAAATATGAAATGAAGTAGTAGGTGGTCCAGAAAAATATAGTTTCTAGTTTGTTACATTATTTAAAAAGAATAATACATGGAATTTACACCAGAAAGACACAATTCACATCTTACAAATTTTTTTAACAATGATATAAAAAAGCTAAATTTATCAGTGTGTAAAGAGTTAAGGCTTTTTATGGCACCAGGATTTCATTTTACTCATTCATTTATTAAAATAAGATTTTTGTACAAATAAATAACATTTACAGAAAAAATATAAATGTGCAATATTGAAGACTGTAAATGCAGAAATTATTGTGAGTTTTTTACTATTGGGAATAGTGCGACAGGATTGTAATCACAATAATTAGAACTTGCATTCTAAATTTTTCTAGTTTTGTTGTGTTACACATTTGGAAAATCTAGAAAACTGAAACTTGTTGCCCTTCGAGGATTCACGATAATAAATGCACACAATAATTCCTGAATTTACAGTATTTCTTTTTGAAGAAATATTTTGATTATTGATATATTTAATATTCATCTCCTTATAAATAATTTAAACTGTTTTGTGTTGTTAAAATTTCTGTGTGACACATCATTTCATTTACATGATACACAGTTTAAACTTGTATTAAGAGGTCACCCTTTAGGAAGAAGCAGAAGTGACAATTTAAGACAAGTGACCTCTAAAATAAAGTTCATGAATGACAAAATCTTAAACAACGGGGAATGGAAAGGCTGCTTAAAAGAGGTCGTAAGGACAAGTTTGACTTTTGTTATAATTTATTTTGGAAATTTCTTTATGGAATTCTTATCATGTAATTCAGACCCTCTTTAACAAATGATAACACTTTCATGACTTTATGAATCAAGAAGTAGGTCTCTGATGTGCTTTAATTAAAATGGTTATTTAAGGGGGGTACCCAACACCTAAGGGAAATAACTCTTTAAGATCATCTAAAAGTTTTAATCAAGAATCATTTTATATTGAAATGAATGCATCTCAGTGATCAAAAGTTTTGATGAAGAAATTACTATATATCTATTGAAATAATTCCAGAGAAATATGTGGTTCAAATTTCTTGAAATTTTCATGTTTTCTTTTTTTTCATCAAGGTAAATGTCAAAACAAAATATATATTTAAAGAAAATTAAATGAACCGAATTTATTTTTGTAATTCTGTTGGGTACCCCCTTAATTGATAGATTAATAATGTAATATAACACTGAATGTTTGCAAAATGTGAATCAAGTTCTTGAAGAATAAACTTAAGGATAAGTAAACCTAACAAACATGGATTTTTGTTGCATTGCATTTAAACAAACAAGTCTGACAGTGTAAATCCCAACTCAAGTTATTTTATTTTAAAATAAATAATAATCCAGCCTCTAGGACATTTTTATTTTTTGAAATTAAATAACGAGAGTTGATAAGCAAAATACAGCTCCTACAAATTGTGAAACCTTTTTTTTACCTTTTTTTTTTAAATGTACACTTTGAGTAAACAAAGATCTGACAGAGCAACCCTTTACCAGTCCGACCATTAAAAATGTCCCAATAATTTATCTAATCATAGGATAGACCAATCAAATGCGAGTATCTGCTTTATCACTTTTTGATAAATTTCAAATCTTGTCATATATTTCTAATATCAGTTTATGCAAGAAAAAATCATAAGAGAAATATAAATCACATTTGTACATTCTGCAGTTTAATTAATTATTTTTATACCCTACTATATGTATTTATTGTTCTGTAATTTTATAATTAATGTCTTCTATTTGACACCATTAATGGATTTTTAATAGTGTTTCGACCAATAATGTACACAAAAAAATCATGATTTATTGTGATGTTGTATTCAATTTCGAATGTACAGTTGATATTTC
>JAULBM010027230.1:0-11166 GCA_032357055.1 Geukensia granosissima
TTCGTTATTTTTACTTCAAATGAAGTGGCTATTTAAAAAAAAATCCATGCGACGTTTCTTTTGCGGTTCAGTATATTTAAATGTATGAACAACATTGATCACAGTGTACTTTATATACCTGTCCCAAGCCAGGAACCTGTTATCCGGTGGATTTCATTGTTCTTATGATAAAGTGTTACTTGCATTGTTTTTTGGCGATATTTGTTAATTTTGAATATATCATCATATTTGGTTTTTGGGGACTTTTACAGCTAGTCATAGGATGTGGGCATTTGTCCAGTATAGGAAGCCTTGGGGCAACTTGTAAAAGTCAGAGATTTACATGCTTTGAATGGCTGTCTGAAACAATTATACCACATCTCTTTTTTTCTATATCTATGACCGTCCTGAAAACGCTGTCCTTCAATACAGATTACAGAATACAGATTATTTGTATGAAAAACACACACACAAAATCCTATGTTGGGTTGTTTTGTGTAACGAATATTAAAATAGTAGATGTGGGATGATTGTCCATGAGACAGCCACATAAGTATATGGCGGGGTTAAACCGGTTGGTGAGCACTCAATCCTTCCTTTCCCCTACCCTGGGGCAGCGGTGTGACAAAACAGCAATGAAAACACACTATAAAAATTGGTTGCAATCGATTTAACACTTGAGATCGATACTGAAAACCAACAATAAATAGAATTAAAATTTAAAACAAGATACAACAAAAGTATCGACCTCAAAAGTGTACTCGCAGTTGCTGTCTGCTAGTTAAAAACCCAAAAGCATCCGATAAGGAAACCAAGTTTTCCCTCACAACGGTGTCAATTTAAACAGGTCCAATTGGATTCAATTTAAACAGGTCCAATTGGATTTAGTGTTTAAATATCATTAGAAGTCAAAGAAAACATGGGTTGAGCAAATGCCTATATGAAATATATATAGACAGGAAGTAGAAAATGTTATAACAAGTATATGTCTTAATATTTATGAAATGCGTAATATGAATGCAGAAATATAACCATGAAAACTAGAAAAAGTGCGAGCAGTGATTATCTTAGGTGAAAATTATAACTTTCTTTCCCAATTGAGTGTAATGTGAAAATCTTTTTCGTGCTATTAAAAACCTTATTATCATTTTGATCGAAACGAAAATTAGAAGTACACAGTGGTACTTTGTAATGACAAAACTGTGAATTTTTATTAAAATTTAATTCAAAATTCTAGAATGTATGTGACAAGAGATGGATGCTCCTAAGCGTAACGGACGGACTGACGGACAGAAAAATGAAAACCGATCACAATGTATCCATCTTTCCTTTTCAGAAGCGGATTCAAAACACCCTTAGAACGACACAAGGGCCCTTCAACAATTACGATATGTTAATTTTTTAAAAACATCTTTATTTGTTTAATTTTTATTGATTGAGTAATAGATTGAATGTTGTTTAACGTCCGGTGTGAGCATATAAATGAATGATTATTATCCAGGAATGGTACTAGACAAACACGCTTGGTCGAATTTTTAAATTTTCACGCTAGCTCACGTAACCAAAAGTCCACAGGAAAACATGTCATTTTACCCAAACACGCTATTCGATTCCGGGCCGACCAGTCTTTGTTCTTACACCCAAATACTGCACGCTTAATGGAGAAACAGCAAATACAAATTTTACTTATTTCTTTTGTTTGACCTGGCCGGGGATTGAACCATGACCTTCCACACTCCAGGCGATCACTCTTAAAATTAAACCATCGAGGCGGTTTGATGTTTTAAACTTCCAAAATAATTGTCAGTGAATTCGCACCGAATTTAAAGAAAGAAAATGGAATGTATGCCAGAAAGACACCATCCACATCTTATATGCATTTATAACATATAATGTTCAAAAGCCAATCCGGCCACCGGAAGGGCCTCCAGGGCTCGACCCACAGTGCTGACCTAGCGCAATCCCCGAGTGACGGATAGGGGTTACCTCTCTTTTTAGAGGTTGCCAGGTTATAATAAGGAAAGCCTGGACCATAGTGTATGACGTGACGCTCGATGCACATAAAAATCTATTTTGTAAATTTCAAAAAAGGAAAGCTAATGCCGCTACAAAAAGCTAAATTTTTCGCCCCTGTCCATCCCCTCCATTTCCAGTGGAGGTCAAAAGCCGTTGCCCTTTTGTGTTCCACCCCACCACACTTTCGATTATTTTGATAATTGTTGAACTTGTTATCGTCCTGAAAAGGCACAAAAAATCTACCACTGGACGTTAATCAGTCAATCAATCAATCAAATGCTAAAAATAATTGCGAGCAAAGCCCTTTACTGGATTTACCTTCATTAGACATAAGGGTCAAAATAAATCAAACTTTATAAATTTCAAGTACATGTACAAGTTTGTTCAAATTTATTGATTAAGTTTAATCTTTAACAAAATAATTATTACTTTTTTATCTGAGACATTGGTCAGTGTTATTTTTCGATTAAAACAGATAATGATACGTAAGTACTTATAGAACATGACGCGCATCAAACAGCCATTAACTATATCCTATTGTTAAAGATAAAGCGGTTTTGCATAATATAGATTAAGAAAAAACAAAATCATGGCAAGGTTTTAAAAGATCTGATATTCTCACTTTATATATAACCGTGTCGAAATGGGGTCATAAGGGTCAAAATCAAATGAATGTTCGGTCCTTTGAAGATACATAATAAAGGTATAGCGTAAGTGTCAAGGAGACAGTGTCTCATCTTAACCACGCAGATAAAGACCGACATGGGTAAAATGTAAAAACATACAAAAACAAAAATATAAGTAGTTTTTGCCGTGTGTTGTTTTAATTGTTAAAAATTTTGTTCTTATTGGTTTTTATTCCATTAAATTTAATTGCATAATATCAGTTTCAACAGAAAAATAACAGGGACAATACACGTGTGTAAAATGAAAAATTTCCGTTATAAGTTTGTGTTCATTTAAATGACGTTGAAATAATCAAATTAGCATAATTACCTTAGTTTATCTATATACCTATGCTCTTCTTCACTATGTATACTAACCAATGTAGCATTCAGGGTGTGGCACTGTTGTATGGCCCTCTCATACCTGCTTGCACCGTGATTAGACATTATCATGTATTCATATCTACCAAAGAAAGACCAACATTCCATATCTAAAAATTAAAAAAAAAAATTGACAAGGTCAGCAAGAAGGCGATAGAATGAATAATAAGAAATCATTCTTTTTTGATAACATTTATCAGATTCTCATGTAAAACGAATTACTGTAAATTCAGAAATTATTGCGCACATTTATTATTGCCATAGATGCAATGCTGGTGATAATGCTAATTTTACTTTTGCGATTTAGTTAATCCTGTAACAGATAACAACTAGCAAAACTCCAAATGCGAGTTCTAATTATTGCGATTTGCATCCTGTCGCATTATTCGCAATAATAAAAACATCGCAATAATTTCGGAATTTACATATGGAAAACGTGTAGGGAATAATTTTACAAAGGCTTACCGCTGCTGGCATGGCTTGCAAAAAGAACAAAAAATACTCCAAAATTTGATATCATGATCATAAAGTTGAACACTGTTTCCCCTTTAAATCCAAAATATCTCCTTTAGCTGAAATCTGAAAATACAAGCTGATTTAATCTAAAATTGTGTCTTTGATTAAGGAATCATCATTAGTTTAAAATTGGCAATAAAGTGGTTTGATTCTTATTTTGTTTCGTATTTCATTACCATTTTATTGTTACGATGACTAAATTGCAAGTTGATAACAATTCCAATAAGTTTTCCATCATGCGTTATAGACAATATTGGACCGACCTTTGAAAATATAGATTGCTGTTTGAGCAAGTCCTTGATGTTTTTTATTTTGAACATTCATAACAATTTCTCACTATTACTTTATATTAGTTTAAAAAAACTTTCCGCAAGTTCAGCAAATACACTGGAGATAATATATAACTGACAACATTCAAATCAGAACGACTATCCAACGATAACATGCCACAAGAAGCCGTCTTGAATTTTTTGGGAAAATTCATACTACGCATTCATGTGCAGATGTTGTAAAAATTCCAGTGTAGAATACCCATATGAGAGATCAAAAGTGAATAGATAAAACAGACAAGACAAATTTGAAACAGACTTAAAGATAAAACGAAAACAAAAAGAACAAAGGTTCGAAATCCACGAGCAGGAGTGTGATCAGGTGCCCGGGAAGGATTAGCATCGCCTGACAGCACGAGGCAGACACATCATGCATTCGATGGACCTACAGTCTACGAACTGCGACACAGAACATCTAAATCATCAAGTAAAAAGGAGGTAAATCATTAAGTCGATAGAGACAAAAAATTATAAAACTGGTATTAAGCCATCAAAATGTTTATCAATGAACACAATCTACTCTTGTTGCCATACAAGGTGGAATTCTTACGAATCACTTCTGAATGCCGTCTAATACATCCTACGTCGGTTACTTATTCTGTTGTTTCTCAAGTCAACTAAACAATATACAGCAGCAATAGTTACTCAACAAGACCATCAATTAAAAACTAGTTATCTTAATGAAAAGTACACATATTGGAGACAGTGTCCATCAGATTCATCTAAAAGATATATATCCATAAGTTTATTTTCACCGTATACTTAGAAATTTTCGAAAAAATAAAAAAAATCTTAGTTTAAAGGACCATCCATTATTTTGATTGATTTTTGCTTTTTCGAAATAAAATTTTTGCTTTTGGAAATGGGGAAAATAATTAGTTAAATGACAAGAACAAATATTTGATCAATAAATAAAGAAATATATTGCGAAGGGTTAAGGTAACAAAAATACCTATACAGCGTATCTGAACCTAACATGCAACAAAATATCCAAATGTCTTGAATTAGCAATACATCATCCAGTATTTCCGAACAAATCTTCCAAGAGATATAATCTAGGTCATAGAAAGAACAACTGTTGAAATCACAGCTTCACAAAATTTTGTCCTTCACATCCGTTTATGCTAGACGAGCTTCGATCGATTGCAAGTTGAAATGAACTAAAACTAGCATTTTTGAAAGTTTTCTTTGTTTAAAATATAACTGGATACTAGTAACCATAAAAAACTAATGATGTTAAGAATAAGATTTCAGATTAATAGTTTTTACTAATTATTTAAAAATAACTAGCATATATAACTAAGTTCTACACATGACTGATCATAAGAGATAAGGAACCCTAAATGTTGCATTAAAGACCACTGAACAAACTTTGTTATTTTTATGATGTTTCAAAGCAAAAGGTAGTTTGGATTCAGTTTTATCAACGAACGACACCCACTGGTACGCAACAAAGGGATTACAACATAACGTATCAGATTGAAGCAATATTAATTACGACAAGGAATTCGAAGATACCAAAGGGGCAGACAGAAATCGTTAATTCATAAGACAGACAAGACCATGGTCAACAAAAAGAAACGAAAGACAAACATAAAACACACAACACTACACTGAAAACTAAAGCTGAAGTAACAAGAACCGCACAAAAACCAGGGTGAGTTCAGGTTCACCCGTCGTGCAACTCACAATCCGCAAGCATTCTAGTCTAGGTATGGGTGAAGCGCTTGTTACTTATTTGTAGTTGTTTTATATTTTAAAAAGTACTTGTCGTATATATATATTTTGCATTACGCATTGTATAATGAAATATTTTATTAGGCTGATTTTCGTATTTTAAGAGTAGTTTCAAATTCTGTATTTCAGGACCTTTTACAGCTTCCGATATGGTGTGGACTCTGGTTCATTTTTGGAGACCGTAATGTAACCTATAGATTCGACTGTCATTTGGTGGATGGCTGTTTCATTGACAATCAAGCCACATATCTCCTATTTAATATATTGTTCTTTAAGGGGGTACCCAACACCTAAGGGAAGATCATCTACATTAAAATTAATGCATCTCAGTGATCAAAATTTTTTATAATGAAGTTACTATATATCTATTGAAATAGTCCCAGAGAAATGTTTGGTTCTTGAAATTTTCATGTTTTCCTTCTTTCGTCAAAGTAAATGTCTCAACAAAATATGAAGAAAATTAAACGAGTGCAATTCATTTTGGTGATGATATTGGGTACCCCCTTAACTCTGCCTTATCTTTATAAATAATTAGAGATTTTAAAAACACGTCTATATGTAACAAAGGTAATCGTATGATTGTAAAGCTACAAAACAGCTTTAAATACAAATTTTCACAGAGTGATATATAAAATTAAAAAGTCTTATATCGCGATAATAATTTAACATTATCCCTTTAATTAGATTTATCTCTCCACAACGGAAATCGATAATGAACGATCCGAAGACGGCACAAAACCCCGAATCGAAACGGCTTGCACATTGGACTTTGACAGTTATGAGACTAATTCAGTTGGCTTTTCTGTTTGAAAGAGGCAGGAACCTTTCTGTACCTTTTGCGTTCACCAGTTCACCCCCGGTTTTTAGTGGGGTCTGCATTGTTCATAGTTTTGTATTTTGTTTTTAGTTTATATGTATCATGTTCCATCTCGTTCGTGTTCTCGAGTTTGCCGTGTAAGTTGACTTATCTCCTTTTGGAAGTTGTGTAGCCATTTGAATTGCCATGTGTGCTCATTAATTAAAATGTATGTAATTTTTTTTGCAGACAAAAATTATCATTTGGACCCATTTCTTCAGGCACGACAACATATTATATGTCTTGAATGATAGACACAGTTGCGGCATCATCTTAGTTTTTGAAAGTAAATGTCGCTTTAGTACTAATGTATGTTTTAAGTTTGTTTATTCTAATTTGAATAAGTGACCTACAGCTTTCACCCGTTCAAAAAAGGGTATCAACATCCTCTTTTCATGTCAAATATTTTATGTTAATCAAAACTTTGCGTTGATTTTAATGATATTCTTGACATATAAACTGCTGACACGTTCCAAGTCAAATTCTTGTCATCGTTGTGGAGGTTGCTCTTCTCAGCTGGTGACAGATAGTTTCCCATGGGAATATACTTATTGTCTCCTCTGTCCCAAAATGACCATAACTGCAATAGACAATGAGCAACACATTTTTTATTGACGATGTGCGACAAGGAATGTGTCTTTAAAGAGTATTACCTCCAACGTTCATTAACTGTTGTATTTATTTATGTGTTCAGTTTTCTTTGTGTGGTCTGTGCTGATTTCTTTGTTTGATTTGCCTGTGCTGTTTGCTTTGTTTGTGTTGTGTGTGCTGTTTTCTTTGTTTGATTTGCCTGTGCTGTTTGCATTGTTTGTATTGTGTATGCTGTTTTCTTTGTTTGTGTTTTGTGTGCTGTTTTTTGTTAATGTTGTCTGTGCTGTTTGCTTTGTTTGTGTTGCCTTCGCTGTTTTCTTTGTGTTGTCTGTGCTGTTTTCTTTGTTTGTGTTGTCTGTGCTGTTTTCTTTGTTTGTGTTGTCTGTGCTGTTGTCTTTGTTTGTGTTGTCTGTGCTGTTTTCTTTGTTTGTGTTGTCTGTGCTGTTTTCTTTGTTTGTGTTGTCTGTGCTGTTTTCTTTGTGTTGTCTGTACTGTTTTCTTTGTTTGTGTTATATGTGCTGTTTTCTTTGTTTGTGTTGTCTGTGCTGTTTTCTTTGTTTGTGTTGTCTGTGCTTTTTTTGTTTGTGTTTTATGTGCTGTTTTCTTTGTGATGTCTGTAATGTTTTCTTTATTTGTGTTACATGTTCTATTTCTTTGTTTGTGTTGTCTGTGCTGTTTTCTTTATTTGTGTTATATGTGCTGTTTTCTTTGTGTTGTCTGTGCTGTTTTCTTTGTTTGTGTTATATGTCCTGTTTTCTTGTTTGTGTTCTCTGTCATATTTTCTTCGCTTGAGTTCTCTGTCCTGTTTTCTTTGTTTCTGTTTCTTCTTTTTCTTTTCCTCTGCTCTGTATCGACTTGGTCTTTTTCTAAAATTTTTGTTGTCTACCCGCTTGCGTATTCTGAATTGACTTCCTTTTTGTTGCTTCTTATTTGATTAAGAAAATGTGACGGCTCTTCTCTTTTTAGTTTAAATGCAGTCATCATAAATTGACCTTAAATGAATACCCCACGAGAGCGACCGCTGTATAGAAATAGGCCGTTCGGTTTCTCCGCCTGCAGGTAGAACCCTTTCTGAAGGGGCGTCCGTTAGATAAATACTCGAACTCCCCTTCGCAAGGGTTGTGCCGAGGAAAGAATAGGTGTCTCCGTCCTGAAGGCACTAGTCCTCTGAAAGGGGCATCGCTGCTTGTGGGGTGTATAAACACACAATCCGTTCAGAGGTAGTCGTTAAGGACGTTTCGTTTGTAGGAAATACCACGTCGTCCTGAGCACGTTAAAGACCTCTTGTAAGAACTTATTTTGAGTGGTCTGTAGGCGGCCAGTTACAAGGCTAAACTTTTCGGTCCTATCCACCGCAATTTTTCTAGTGTCAGTCTAAAAGTCCCTCCTTACCGGTCCCTTGCTCACAATCACAATTGATTTATTGTTTGTTAACTTGATCCCGTCCTGAATATGCATGAAAAAAATTTGCCGCTGGACGTTAAGCAACAATCAGTCAGTCATCAATGTAACAGAATATAAAATTATTTGGCATAGAGAACCAATGGAGCCGAATTAAAATCTGGTTGACCATGCTTTATGTCCCAAGTCCTGAACCTATTATCCAGTGGATGTCTTTGTTTTTTGTTTTAAACTTTACATTTTTCACAATGTATACTTATCTGGCCGATAGTGGTTACATTTGAACATCATCACATTTTATTTTTTGGGTCTTTTAGTTTGCCCGAGGGTTGTGCGTGTGTATCCGTTATGAAAGGCCTTACGACACTTTGAGATCTTTGTAACTTACACGTTTTGGAAAGCTGTCTCATAGACAATCATGTCAGATCTCTTCTTTCTTATGCTATTTCCCATCCAGAATCAAAGATCATGAAGATGGTGATAAAAAATTTGTCAAAACCAGTGAATGGTGTTGACGTAGTCACAAACGAAAAAAGTAAGAAAATTGTTTGATTTCCCTTTAATTTGTGGGATAAAAAATCGCCTTACTCGATAATTCTTATCTTCCCCCGACACGTCCCCCTGACTGACTCTGAATCCTAGATTCTTCCCTAATTATATATGTAAAAGCGTCACGATATGAAATAAGACGACAGCCAACTATTATTATAAACGTAACATTCAGTTTTGTCTTAAATGACAAAAGCTTTAAAATGGTACACGATCGATTGTAACCGCGAGAAATCTGAGAGCTCAATGACGTGAAAAATCCAGAAATATCAAACGAACATTAATAATATAATACAATTTAAAGAAAACGCCAGACATAGTTGTATATATATAATCAGTTCTTTTCAAGATAATATCCTTCAACTGCTTTAGGCACGTGTGTGTGTGTGTTATTCATTCATCTAACCTGTTTTTCTGTAAGGTGTTCTTTCGATTACCTTAATTGCCCAGTGTGGTTGGTTTAAATTTTGTCTCATATTTATATGTCATTGTCATTGTCAGGTGACGGGTTACATGCTTTTGTATATACTTTTCTGTTTGTGTAAGTTGACAAGTCAAATAGGTACTTATTTCGACACTGCTGGTCGTATTGATCATTCTGTAGGCTTCTGGTTTTGTATAAAGACGGAAAAATGCAAAATATAAAAGAATTGTTTTTCTGTATTTGGAATATGGTTGTATAGTCCTTTAAATAACGGGAAGTGAAGCTGGCGAGTTTTTAGTAAACATTAACACTAGAAATGTTGGATATACATTCCAAATTATCATACGACCGCACCTTGGACTTCAATTGTTCATTCTATTTGGTCAGTTTTTCGCCTCTCACCATAAAAAACGCGATTTTTAACGTCGAAAATGTTTTATGGGTTAACCCATTTTTAGGGAAGTAAGTTAATTAAATGTAAAAAGGTGCACTCGTACATGCGGACTACTCGGATGCAACTACCTTAGAAATTGGTTGCATAAATACTTCTATTTTAACGAGACCGATTTGCTTAGTTATTAAATTGTTGTTTTATGATATATTTCATCATTTATTGTAATATACTGATATTTTGAAGATGTGTTCATTAGAATGGTCAAGTAGCAACTGAAGTGCTCATGGATTTTATGCTCGAAAGGCTTGATCAGTTATCTTAATCCAACCTTAAAATGAACCTGACCAGGTTAATGATAAAATTTTATTCCTATATAAGAATATATTAGAGTTATAATGGGAAAAATTATTAATTCTATTTTCTCGAAAGCAAATTAATCTTTTACATGAGCGAAAGTAGAGTGAGGGACGTACCCTCATTATCTTTGCTGTGACAAAAAATGAACACATTTGGTTGAAAAATAAAGTTGGTAGGTGGCAAAATTCATTATTTAAAGGAACTGAAATGGACATTTATATTTAGTACATAATTTAGTCTCTCGTCAACATAAATCTTATACCTTGCAAACGAAAATGCTATTTGACTAGTGTTTAACCTATTACAGTGGTGAACGTTGATGGTGTTTAACGTCCTAGACAATAACTTAATGCTTTCAGTCGGATGGTCCCAGTTAGAACGTTGTATTTTTGTAACTTGGAGGCGTTGGTAAATTGTTGGAATATTTTGGTCAGGAAACGTGATTAGGTTATTGTAACTTGGTAGACGTGGCGTTGTTGTTTTAAATGATGGCGTCGGTTAGATGACTTCCTCTACTTTGACATGTTCGTATTTATCTTTAAACGGTTCTTTCAATTGCCATATTGGCGAAGAGTTAAGTCCGATTCCGCAGTGTTGTAATTTAAATGGCCGCGTCTTTCCTCAGCTCTCTGCAACAGGGCTGGTCATCAGTGGGCTACGACGAGGGCGATGTGAGGAAGTGGTCATTTCACCATCACTCTGCGTTGTACTTCAGTCGAAGTTCAGTGCTCGGCAGCACGTGTTAATGCATTGACGACAGTTTCGTGTCTGTGATACCTATTACAATTGTATTAAGCCATATTTGTATGAGTAGCATGCCAAATAAGTACAAGAGCAATCGTAAAGTGATTGTTCCGTTTCCAACTGCTCCTCTGCATTTTTTTTTGTATTTAATGTGGTTGATGGTTATTAACGTCCTACACAGCAAATAAATGCTCTCAGTCGGACGGTTCCTGGCGGAACTTAAAAGT
>JAULBM010027241.1:0-11165 GCA_032357055.1 Geukensia granosissima
GTCTGGTCGAGTGGCAATGTAGAAGGCTAACGAACCAACAAAGGACTCGCCAGCTCCCTGAAAGATTAAGATATATTTTCATTAATTGTTGTATATTTCCACTGCATGCAAAGCAGTTCAAATCATTCGAAAGAAAACGAATATGGAGTGAACTTACGATAGCAGTCGAAGATGCATGTGAACAACATTGATTTGCATTATTAATTCTTGAAAGTCGCAGTGAAACGAACAGAAATGTTTGAGTGCCCTAGAATTGACTAAAACCAATTACCATTGCTTCAACAAGTTTTAAAACATTTTTTTAAAAAGAGCGCTTGTTGTAAAATGGCATGTCCTTTGACCTTAGAATACATTAACATTTGTGTGAAGAAAAGATCATTACAGTTGTCTTGCAAGGGATACAAAGAAGGAAAACGTGAAATTCAGGTTAGAAATTAGTCAACTAGTTTAAAGTATATAAACTGATGTGCTTCGCAAACGCAGCATTATACGACTGCAGCATGTTTACAATAAATGTGGATCAGATGAACATTTGGGTAAGTGTAGACATAGTATTTTGCTAGACACAGTAAAGTGTTTGACATGGTAATATGACTTGATAAGCGACGATTTTGACTCAAATTATCCCCAAAACTGGTGTTACTTTTGTTTCAGAGACATATGGTTTTATATGTCTCTGCTTTTGTTGCATTTTTCATTAGGAATGATTTTTGAAAAATCATGCCGATGAAAAATAAATATTCCCCTATAATTGTACAAAATTGAATTTACCCTAAATTTGACCCCCGTTAACGTAAAGAAGAGATCGATAAAAATATCGATAATCTACTGAAAGTCTCACTGAGATGAATCAAATGCAAAAATACCCACGGATCAAAATCGGCTGAAAAAAAATAATTTCTCATCTGCAAAATTGCATTTTTCACCTTTTGACCCCTTTTATACTAAAAATGAAAATGCCTCGAAAAATGTTTGAAGTAAGTTATCTTTTGAAAAAACATCGAATTCGGATGAGAAGTAAAAAAGTTTAAAAAACTATTGCCTGCATGGGCAAAAACACTTTTCCTATGGTATAAAACCGCTTTACACAAAATCAACAGGATTCTGTTATTCTATGTAGGGTCGTTGTTTCAAAGAGGTTCACTGGGCACCAGAGTGGTCTTCAGGCCTCGACTCCCAGAGCTGATCCAGATGGCGGATAGGAGTAGACCTCTCGTGTGTGTGGGGGGGGGGGGGCTGCCAGGTTATAACACGTGAAGCCTGGTCATGGACCATAATGGCTGACGTGAGTGAAGAATGCCACACTCCATGCCCGTGTAAAAGATCCGTTTTGTAGATTTCGATAGAGAGAAGGCTAATGTTTTTGCACACATATCCTCCCAATTTCCAGTAGCAGTCAAAAGCAGTTGTTCTTTTGTGTCCCATCCCATCCCCTTTCGATAATTTTGATAATTGTTGAACTTGTTCTTTCCTGAATATGCATGAAATATTTACAACTGGACATTTAACAACCAACAATCAATCAAAAAAGTTTTCCAACTCAAAATGTCGACCTGCAGACAGCGCCTCTCTAAATTTACAGGCGGATGACGAAATGAAACAATTGTTTCACACAATATTATTTGTTAGGAATGCGTCCTTGAAACTATATGTGTGTTATTATATCCGACCACGGACTGTTGCTAACTTTTTAACTCGCCTGGTATTTCATCACTGACATCAGTCGTCGTCGTCCGTAAAATTTCCACATTTTCATCTCCTCTGAAACCATTGGCTGATTGGGACCTAACACTGCTCAAATGTTGAATAGACTGTCATATAATCAGACGGTTCTCAACCAAAATTATATAATTATGTTATAATCGCCGCTAAGACTTACTTTGACAAAAAGATAAAATTTCGGTCAATGTTCATCTTTTTACTTGGTGTATGGATGGCGTACTTGCTTCTAAAGGCGGAAAGTCGGCAGGGTCAAAACAAATTAAATTTGCTATTAGCTGTTTCTCCGACAAGCACACTGTATTTAGGAGTACGAACAGAGAATGCTTGAGTCAAGATTGATGTTTCTGGGTAAAATGGCAGGGTTTCCTGTGCACTGTTGCTTTCGTGAGCTAGAATGTAAAAAATCTGGCCCCGGGTATCTGTGTACTATAAAGCAGGATTCATTCATCAACATACATTAATATGTTATCGTCCTGAATTTGCATAACATATTTGCCACTGAACGTTAAGCAACATTCAATCAATCTTTTACGAAACCATTTTTTATACAAAAATAAGAACTGGCTATTGACCGACCCTGACGATATATGCCAACTTTACAGAGACTTCCCCATCAGGCCAAGTTTCAGTTAATTTTGATCAGGAAGATTCAGAGGAGCAGGTTTTTCAAAGATTCGACCAATCAGATACAAGAACTGCCTATGGCGGCCATGTTAGTTGAATGACTAAACCGGGATGGCAAACTTTATAGAAGCCATCCTAAGATGCTTCTGGTAAAGTTACGGTTCACTTGGCCAAGCGGTTTTGAGGGGCGGGGTTGTAAAAACGTGAACGGACAGACGATGGACGCCAATAAAGTGATGACAATAGCTCACAAGCCAGTGTCAGTAAAGTAACAAGACAAGCCAAAAATCATTAAAAAAGAATACATCTTGCTTACTGTAGTGTCGACAGCCTTGACTACTTCTGCTGGTACATGTATGGTATTACGGTTCTCCTGTGAGGCAAACACGGTTCCTTTCTCACCCAATGTAATAATAACTGTTTTGCAGCCCCTGTCTAACAGTATAGATATAGCCGTGGCCGCTTGTTTAACGTCAGAAACGGGTGTCCCTGTTATCATTTCTGCCTAATGAAAAAAAAATAATTAAACTGAAGAAAATGGCCCAGAATATAAAGTTACTGTAACTGCCTATGGCAGCTATGTTAGTTTATAGAGGCCATCCTTAGATGCTTCTGGTAACATTACAGTGCATTTGGTGATGATAAATTATTGCGATGTTTTTATTATTGCGAATAATGCGACGGTCTAAAATTGCAATAATTTGAACTCGCATTCCGAAATTAAGTTGTTATCATGTGTTAAACTTTCGGATATCCACAAAAATAAAACTCGCATCATCGTTGCTATTCGGACATTCGCAATAATAAATACATGCAATAATTTCTTAATTTACAGTATTCGACAGGAAATAAACTTATGTTAACTTTTGAAATACTGAAGAATCTTGTAACAAGCCTTCAGGTAGATAAAACTCAAGGTGTAACAAGGAATAGTTTGGTAAGTTTTTCTTTTATTTAAGAATTCTGAACTATTTTGATGTATGTAAACCAGGCCTGTTCTATTTGCTGTAATGTAAATCAATAGGAACTGCTCTACAAGAGCTGCATGGTCTATAAAAAATAAATATTAGTCTTACCTCAGTCTCATTTGCACACAAAATATCGGATAAAGAAAAGAAATCATCTGATAGTCCAGTCTGCCCAGGTGCAATGTTAAATAAGCATCGTACTGAAAATACACAGTACCATTTATGCCAATATGGTATTGCTAAACTAGACTCTTTTACAGTGAAATCATCTTTATTAGTACTTAGATCAAAAGCATTTTACTTTATAGGAAGCATGCAACTGTATCTGATTGTGGATGGAACCATACATAACTATATAAGTACTGCTGGTTAACCTGGCCAAACTAATTATTATGCAGAGACCTGTATTTCATTGTTCCACACTGAGATTACTAAAACGTGTATTATTAGTCTCAGTTCCACAGATCTGTGTACACGGAGAAGAATTTTGAGATAATCTCATGTTTACCATTGATAAACAAAATATTATTTTTAACATTATTTCGATCCTGTTAATCGAGTATTACCACTAAGATATTTACATGCTGTAATAGTTCCAATGAATAAAAGCCGATTCCGCACGTGATAAGGTTTGTTAGTTACCTGTCCAAGGTCGGTGGTTCACTCCGGGCAATCGGCTTCCTCCACCAGTAAAACTGACCGCCGCGATATGACTGAAATATTGTTGAAAGTGGCGTTAAACCCCATTCAAACAAACAAACAAATAAAAGCCGATTTCGTATGAAAGAATTCTTTGTCGTCATTTTCTGTGACATTACTCCATATCTTATAAAACGTAATTCTTTACAACTTGTCGCATTAGCAATACTAAACTCCGGTCTTATCTTCAAATTTATTCAACTCCCTCTGGCAGACAGTTAAATTTTTTGGATGTTCTGAGTAGAACAGTCGTGATGTCTTTCCTTGCAATGAGTTTATGACTGGCTATTATGCTTACATGGTGATGATATGCCGACAAGCCAAATATTTATATACTATATCTTTGATTTTACCTTAATATTAAATGCTGTAATGGAGACTGAATATTTTCTAATTACCATTGTGTTTCCGGGCCAGTTTTAATGTCTCTAATGTTGCAGAAAGTCCAACTTCTAACTGACAAACGACAATCTTAGAATTCTTTATTGCGTCTTCAACAGCGATGACGTCATCAGAAGTCAGTAACAGGTTGGCTCCAGGTACAATAATAATTGAATTTTCACCTATAGAATAAAATAGAGGCTCAGGAGGCTGAGCCTGTATCGCTCACCTGCCATTTGGCAAAGAAGTTTCAGAGGAGAAGATTTTTCATGAATCAGCCAATCAGAAACAAGATTTGTCTGGCGACCTTGTTTTTGTCCCATTGGGATAAAATGGGGAAACTTCCATGGATGCTCTACATCGAATATTAATCAATTTCACCAAGCAGTTTCAGCCAATCAGAAACTAGAATTATCTGTGCCACGGCCATGTTTAGGTTCAGATCAAGAAAAAATAGGAAACTTTAATTTATAAAGGTACCTCCACTGATGCTCCAGTTCAAAAATTAATCCATCTGGCCAAGCAATTTCAGAGAAAAAGAATTTTAAATATATCAACCAATCAGAAACACGAATCATCCATGGCAACAATTTTTTTTACTTATCCAGACAACATGAGGAAACTTCATAAAGCACATTCCATAGATGCTCCAAATCAAATATTCATCCATTTAGCGGTTTTAGAGAAGATTTTCAAATGTATCAGCCAATCAGAAACAAGAATCGTCAATGTTTTTCCCTATCAGGACAAAATAAGGAAACTGTATAAAGGACCTTCCATATACGCTCCATACCAAATATTATTCCATTTGGCCAAGCAGTTTCAGAGGAGAGGAGAAGATTTTTAATGTATCAGCCAATCAGAAACAAGAATTGTCCATGGTAGCCATTTTTTGTCCGATCGGGATGAAATGATAATCATTATAAAGGACCTTCTATAGATGTCCCATACAAAATATTAATCCATTTGGCCAAGCCGTTTCAGAGAAGAAGATTTTTAATGTATCAGCCAATTAGAAACAAGAATCGTCCATGGAAGCCATGTTTTTGTCCGATCGGGATGAAATGAGAAAACTTTATAAAGGACTTTATAAAGATACCTCCTACCAAGTTTAGTTCCATTTGGCCCAGTGGTTCCAGAGGAGAAGATTAAAATGTGAAAAGTTAACTGACAACGGACGCCAAGTGATGACAAAAGCTCACATGGCCTTTGGCCAGGTGAGCTGAAAAATCGATGAAATTCAGGCAGGTACCCAATTCAAGTTCGTGTGAAATGTGATCAAAAAGGCTAGGTGAAAATAGTATTAGTAACCTTACAGAATATCATTTGAGGTTTTTTATACTGGAACCAAAATACACCAATATCATTGAAAAAAAATGATCTGCTATATCTTTTTGTGGTTAATATGAGCAATCCTTCTAAAAGATACTGCGGCACCGGCTTACCTTTTATGTTATTATATCATTTCAACTTTGTTAGACTTTCCTATTGTTATTGTGCCATAACCAGTTGAACAATAATTATTTCATATTTGATATGCTCTATGTCCATTTTAAAGAGTAACCTTTAATAAGTAGCATTAGAACCAAATCACTAGATGTCTGAGATCCAAACACAGTGAAAGAAGCTCTCAGGTCCATACGAATCGAAATAGGATGCCTAATCCAGCGGTAATCGAGGTTGTTATCAAACCCTTTTTTCTTCATAAAGCGGCCATTTCATTCCATCTTGATTTAAGTAAATAAACTTTTTCGAGTAAAACATTTGAATTTACTGTTTGGTGTAAATGTTTTCCAACTCTAATTGTCAGACTACATTAACTGACCAATATACTAACTGGAGACGAAACTGGTGTTTGGTAGTAGAGGGGTAGGTACTTTAACCCCATTATTTGGCCCAAATTTTAAATTTTATGTCATAATATTCAGTTGTTGTGAAAATGCTGTTTAATAATCAATACTTGTTTTTAAATACTTTTCCACAAAAATGTAGCATTTTTGTGAAAATACAACATTTTTGGAAATGTTTTGTTCAAAGTAGATATGATGCACAAAAACATCACAAAGATAAAGAATAATTTTGCGACCTTTGTAACTACAATGAACTTCAGTAATGGTACTGGCTCGTTTCGTTACTGATATGAACTCTGAAGCAAAATATAAGAGGTTTTTAATTTGTTTTACATTTTGAGGTTTCGAAATGGCGTTACTTAACCCAACACCCCTCCAAACTGACAATCTTGATTTTTTTTGTCCGAATGTCCCAACATCTTTCTCAACCCCAATTAACTCTAATATCCCCGTTTGCATCCAGTTACTTTAGTCCTATCTAATTTCTAGTATCCGCCTCCCGATTTTTCTAGTCCCCTGACCATCATCGCATCGAGATGCATGTGATAGTATACCTGTATCGGCAATTGTGATGGAAGCACAACCAGTACTAGCTTGGTCAGCTACAGATACAAATTCTGAAAAATACTAAACTAAATATAGTCCTTTATCATAAGACTTCGCGCTTTTTAGTCTGTATCGCGCGGTCGGCATGAAATGTTTCTGTCAGAAACTTGCTTGCTTTATTTATACCGAACCATGGATTTCACGTTTTATCGACAGCTGCTATTTTGGCTTGGCATAAATTAGCTCAGACACGCTTTGAACCATTTCATTATTTGAGAGGACTAGGATATATTTTTTGAAATCTCGCCCTGATTTTCGCGCAACAATATCGCCATGATTTTTGCGCGGCAAATAATTTGGTAGTTGGCCTAGAAAAAAATCTGTCATGACGCTGGCTCTTTAGAAAAAACGACTGACAAAATCTTGTAAAAATGTATTAGAAAGAAATAATCTGATTGAACCCCCATCCAACCCCTTAACCACAAATAACCTAAAATAAAATGGTTACCTAATTGTTTTGCAATTTCCTACGCCACAATGGCAGATATCGACAGATTTGATGGATCGGCATGATCTAAAACATCAATTAAAACTATCAAGACTATTAGAACTATTTAAAAAAATCGTTTCGCTCACTACTAACTGTAATTTCCTAAACTATTCGCCTTTCCGATAGTTTCATAATCTAAACTTTCCAAGGACTATTCGCACACCAGGTACTTTAAAAACCTAGACAAAATTTTATTCACTCACCAGGTATGATCAAAACTCAAAATCAATTAACAGGTACGAGTAAAATTAAAAATCCAAGATCTACCTGCTCACAAGGAATAAACAAATCGTAAACTATTCAAAATCTATTCGCTCACCATCATGCATGTATGATCAAAACCTAAACTATCAAAGGTCTCTTTGCCCGCCAGGTATAACCTAAACCTAAACTATCCAATATTTATTGGCTCAACATGTATAACCAAAACCTTGCCAGTATCCAAGAACTATTCGCTCTAAACCTAAACAATCCAAGATCCTTTCGCTTACCAGGTATAATCAAAACCTAAACTTTACAAGATCTTTTCGCTCACAAGGCAGGATCAAAACATGAATCATCCAATAACTAATCGCTTACCAGGTACAATAAAAATTTAACTATCCAAGATCTACTTACTCACCTGGTACGTTCATTAACTAAATATATATTTGTAATCTTTTCGCTCACCAGATCTTAAAACCTGGACTAAATCCAGTGTAGAATGCCCATGTGAGAGATCATATGCAAAGATCTCTATGCACAAATTTGAAACAAACTAAAAGACAAAACGAAAACAAAATACATTGACTCACCAGGAACGATCAAAACCTTAACTCTCCGCTCATCAGGAACTTTTAGTTCACCAGGTATAATAAAACTAACTATCCAAGATCTATCTGCTAACATGCTACTATTAAAACCTAAACTATTCAAATTCTATTCACTAACCGGTTACGATCAAAAACAAAACTCCAAGATCTATTCGCTCACCAGATATAATCAATACTATGCATGACATAATCGCTTACCAGGTGCGATAAAAAATTATCCAAGTAAGACCAAAACCTAAACAATCCAAGATGTATTCACTCAACAGGTACGTAAAAAATCTAGACTGGTCAAAACTATGCAAGATCTATTCGCTCACCAGGTATGCTCAAAACATTAACCATCGAAGATCTATTCGCTTACCGTCATTTATGCTCAAAACATTAACCATCTAAGATCTATTCGCTTACAAGGTTCGTCCAAAACTTTAACTATTCAAGACCTATTCGCTTCCCTAGTACGTCAAAAACCTAGACTATCCAAATTATATTGACTCACCAGGTACCATCAAAACCTAAACCCTCCAAGATCTACAATGATCTATTCCCTCATTTGGTACTCTAAAAACCTTAAAATCTATTTGCTCACTAGGTATGACCAAAACCTAATCTTTCAAAAATCTATTCACTTACCAGGTATAAACAAAATCCTATTCAAGATCTCTTTGCTTGCCAGGTACGATCAAAACCTAATTACCAAATATCCATTTCCTTATCAGGTATGTTCAAAAACCTAAACTATTCAAGACTATTAGCTCACCAGATAAGATCAAAACATAAACTATCGAAGATCTATTCGCTCATCAGGTACGTTAAAACCTAGACTTCAAACATTCTTTTCACTCACCAGGTACGATTAAGACCTAACTATCTAAGATATCTATAGCTAAGATCCCTTTAGTTAACAGGTGTACGTTCAAAACCTTAATTATCAAAGATCTGTTCGCTTGCCAGGTACTTTCAAAACCTGAACCCTCCACCATAACTCGGTCACCAGATACCTTCACAAACAAAACTATTTGTAATCTATTCGCTCACCAGATAAAGTTTAAAACTTAGACTATTTAAATTCCATTGACTCAACCGTTAAAATCAAAACCTTAACTATCTAGTATCTATTTCCTTACTAGGCAAGTACAAAAATCTTAACAATCAAAGACAAATTAATTCCTATTTAAACAGGCAGATTGTTAAGAAATAATTTTAAACAAGCATTTCATACAAGTAAGAATCCATATAAATATTCAATATACACAAACAATTACCTGTGTACAATGAAGGTGTAGGTAAATGTGGTCGGTGTTAGTTTGCAGATCCATAGATTCTTTATTTAAAAATTTTAAATTAAGATCAAAACATTTGCTTGTTCTGAATGCTCAACCGTACCTGTTGAAACGTTGTTTTTCTTGAAATTACTGATGGTACTGCTGCCATGGTCATCTTTTCCTACCTACAACAAAATAACAATGCCCTGCTTGCCTTTGCGTCGACTGAGTACTCTAACGTTACATCACAGAAATGGTAAGGAAACGTTTGAGGTGCTACAAATGAGCATATTTGTATTCAATTCCGTTCTTGTGTATAACATACTCGTAAATGTTGTTCTGACCAATAAAATTAACAAGAATAACGACGTCCCCAAAACTCTGTTGCATTTTTATAGGCTTTGTGGAGACCTCTAGATTGGGAAATTCCCTTTATTGTTGCAGTGCAGTGTCTGACATTTAACCAATATCATTTCATATTGACGATATTTATAGATTTGTGAGGACTGATAAAATTAAAATAACCCGATCTACGAGCTAATATTTTAATTCATTCATAAAACTGTTTCGTCTATTAGGAGACACATTTAAGATCATTAAGTGAAGAGGAAGGCTTTAAGATGTAGATAACTTAAACAACAGACAAGCCACACAGCATTGGACAGTGGGTCAACATCTGGTAGAAAAAATTATATTCAAGTGTGGTAGTCAATACTTGCAGGTTGTATATTGACAAAACGATCAACTATGACTTCAATTAAAAGCAACCTGGGATATGTTTAGAATAATAGCAGCAATATAAACAAGCAAGAATACATCTTGAGATAATACAATTAATAGGAGACATGAGAAGACAAAATCAATACGTCAAGAACTTAGTCCAGTATAGAATATACACGTAAGAGACCACAACGAATAGTTCACAGAGACCAGACAAATCAATAAAAAACAACCTGGGATATGTTTAGAATATATACAAGCAAGAATACATCTTGAGATCATACAATTAATAGGAGACGTGAGAATACAAAATCAATATGTCAACAACTTTGTCCAGTATAGAGTACCCACGTGAGAGACTACAATGAATAGTCCAAAGAGACCAGACAAATTTGAAACAAACTAAAAATAAAACGAAAACAAAAGGAACGAAGGCTTGGAATCCACGAACTCGTTTACAAAACAAGAGTGGGATCAGGTGCTCTAAAAGGGTAAGCATCCCCTGTCTTGCGAGCAACACCCGTCGTTGAATCCTTAAACTCTGATCCGGTAAATTTCATTCCGAGAAGAGGTCAAACCAATTGTTAAAAGAAAGCTAATGCGACAGTGACAGTTTACAGGAGACAAAACAGCAGTACACACAACATTGAAGATTGGTAAAAGGGCTTAAAGACAAAGGAAGCGGAGGGACAGACAAGAACAAAAGTAAATAGTAAATAACAGATTTTAAGGAAAACTTTGGAGTACAAAAGAAAACTAACGGTAATCTGTTGGTTAAAGGGCTAGCGAATGCTTATTGCGAAATTCTGCGTACAAACTGATGGAATATTTTGGGGCATACCGAATATCAATAAATGCTCAATAATGTTAAGTCCAGTGTAGATTGTTTGTCTGTTTGTTAATTTGATTGAGGTTTAAAGCCACTTTCAACAATATTTCAGTCATATCGCGGCGGTCATTTTTACTGCTGGAGGAAGCCGGAGTACCCGGAGAGAACCACCGACCTTGGGCAGGAAACTGACAAACCTTAT
>JAULBM010027252.1:0-21064 GCA_032357055.1 Geukensia granosissima
GATTTAACCCACCATTTCTTTTGAAATGCCTGTACCAAGTCAGGACCATTGCGGTTACCAACTTTCCGGTGGTGTGAGACCTATTTTGCCATATGTCTTATGGACTTTGATTTGTTCGGTAATTGTGTTATATACTTTTTTTATTACGGAGTTTTTCTTTTCTGTTGTGTGTAGGTAGTTAAAAGCTTCCATGTACTTGAGTTGTATGCTCTTATTTATTTTTGAAAACTGGAATGTATGTTGGAAAGATACAGTTTACATCTTTCGAACATTGTTGATTCTTATATATTTAGTCTGACCATAAAATTACTGTAACAGTGTCATACGGTAGGCTACTTTTTCTACCCGCCTGCACGTAATTCCTTTTTCTGTTCCGCAAAAAGATAAATGATCAGACTGAGACAATTTGATCATTATTACTTTTAACTTGAATACTGTAATATTCTACTACCCAACTTAAAGACCAAGGTTGACATAAACAATTTGAATTATAATTAAAACGCTGTTTTTAAAGTCCCACCAGATGCGGATGTACGTGTTAGGAATGATATTGCTGCTATTGACTGCCTTCCAACAGATGGCAATCCAGACACCTACACTGTATGGATTTTTGAAGTAAGTCCTGGGTTCACCACTTTTAAAAATGGTGAGTCCAAGCCGATTTTCATGAGTTCTAAGTGTTTTTTTTGTGAGCCCACATGGTCCAATTAACACTACCTGTTTTTCCAGTATGTAATACCAAAGACATCGAAAGTGTTAAATCACTGAACTAATCTTCTATCGCTTTAGGCAAACAAAATATAATTATAAAATTAAAAGCGATTTAACGGCTTATTGACACTTGAATAAGTTGTTGAAACTGTCACAAGTATAATTATGTGAGCCGTGCCCATATTGACCTTGTCGTTTTTGTGAAAAATTAGATTCGGCAATATCTGAACATTTACATTCATCGTACCATTAAACATTTTTGCTGATATAAAAATGTGTCAATAGATGAAAAATATTTTAAATTAAGTAAATACAAATACGTATAGCAAAAATAATTATAATGGTGAACGATAAAGTCTGTCAATTTTCCAAATGAGTACAGAAAGCTTAAGTATGTATACAAGATCAGAAATATGTAGAAGTTACCTAACATTTTTTCGGAATGCATTTTCTTAACACAAATAATAAAGATTTCTTTATAGGATTTTATATACTAAGTTAACTGAAAAGTTAGGAGCTCATTGCAGTTAAACCAAATAAAATTGCTAGAATTTAATTGTGGCATTACATGATTTAGGGCATGTATGAGTAAAGCCAAATAATATCAAAGCCAGACCTATCTGCAGGCTGTTTTTTTTTTCTTTTCTTCAGAAAACTGGTTCATCGTTTCCGTGTAGCATAAAACAAGTTTTAATGTTATCCTGAATATGCATGAAATACCTGTTGCTGAATATTAAGGAAACTTCAGACCACTCAATAATCACGATAGTTGCGAATATACTTTAGCATATATTTATCCCATTGTTAACTTTCCTAAAATCCACCCGCACCTGCATACGGATTGTATATTGCTCAACTGATACGCTGATCCAAGGCTTCCTATCAAGATTTTTGATGAATGATTGCTGCTTATAGGAAAACTACCGAACAAAGGATTTCTCGTTTAAAGATTAAAGTCATCACTCTGATTTTTTTTTGGTCGCCATCATGATTTGGTTGACCAGTACGAAGTGTCCATTTCACATATACCAATTGATATCTTCCCACTGCCGTGGCTACATATCCGTTCCTATACTGGTTGTGACTAACATCGTTTGTGACTAAACATCGTCAACATTGCGGGGGACATTAGTGAAGTAGGAGCTGCTTATCCCTCCGAAGCATCGGAACTCACCCTAGTTTTTGTAGGAATCATAATACTCCAGAATTAGTTTTTAGTGTTGTGTTGTGTGTCCAATGTTTGCTATTCGTTCTATTTTGCTGGCCATGTTGTCTTACATAACGATTTCTATGTGCCTTTTGGTAACTTTTCATGTTTTTATTCAATAAATAAAACAAAATATTTAATGTAATTTATTTCAATATATTCAAACACAAATCCATCACATCACAAAAATATAAAACAGTGTTTTTCATTATTAATTATGTCTATATACAACTTTACACGCCATTTACAATTTTTAAAGAAAATCGGTAAATTATATATATATATATATATAAACGTCTTATATATATTATATGTATATATATACTAGTAAAGCAGGAGTTGCTCACCCTTCCAGAGCACTACAGTTACCCTTGTTTTAGTAGGGTTTGTGTTACTCCAGCTTTAGTTTTTAGTGTAGTGTTATGTGTTCTATGTTTGTCTTTCGTTTCATTTTGTTGGCCATGGTATTCTTTGTCTTAACGATTTCTGTCTGCCCCTTGGGTATCTTTGAATTCCCTTTTATATGTTATAAAAATTAAATTAAGTGAAGTCTTTTTCATTTTAACGGAAACAAGACGACCATTGGGAAACATAAGTGCAAATATCACAGTCACTTAATAGGTTTAAAGGGCAGAAAAAATAATCATATAATATGTAAACATTATGTTTTATATGTAAATTTACAAGTAATACACCATCCCATTAGTCTTTTGGTTTCATCCAAGTTCTAAAACTTGTATAACAATAATAATTGTGTTTTGTGGTTTTTTTTCCACATATGAACGCTGCACAGAACTATTAATTTCATTGAAAAATGTTGTCATGCATCTACTTTTGGATTGTCTATAAAAGTGTACAAAATAAATTAAGTAAATTAGTTAACTATTTCATCAGATGAAGTCACTAAAACTAAAACTAAAAATCACAAACAGGACAAATCCAATAAAATGGGAAGCCAAATCCGACGGCGGGGACAACTACTAAGCGCAATACTCTTCGAGGCCTTTCCGTATTTATAGGGTTTTAGAATTTTAACAAATACAGCAAATTTCTGTAAAACTTTGTTTGATAAATTTCATGCCAGTCAAATTCTAGCTGTGTTATATCTACCACCGGCTCTGAAAGTGAAAAGTTCAAGATTTAGGCACGCGTGGCTAAAATAAACATATCCGACAGAATGTTCCAAAATATAAAATTTGAAATTAAATTTGTTTCTCAGCAGCCGAGCACCATAAATCGTTTAAATTAAAGGAACATTATTGTTTTATTAGATAAGATCAATGTTAAAAATTAGAATTTCATGTATTATTTTGAGACTTTCTATATTTTCGATGTTCAACATTTGGTGACCATCAAATGAAAAAAATCCTACAAAAATACAATATGAAATTGCAATGGTAACAAACAAAATAGAAACAAAATGGTTAAACATACATATTTAAATGTAATAACTGTACTGAATTATTTTGAGAATAAATCGAACAGAACATACATATCAATTGCTTACATGTGAAATGTGCATCTTTCGAGAATAACTATTATGAATATATGGACGTCCAAACATATTCTTTATCAGATCTTTGTACATTTTGCTAGTTGTATAGTAGATAATGAAATTGATAGTGGAATTAGTTAGTGTTAAAATGTATGTGAATGCCAAAGCCACCTCAAAAGCATTGCTCGTGTATTGGTATGGCTTCATTCCAACAAGTATTGTTAACATCAGTATCGACGAAGGTAGCTGGCAAACTAAAAAGGAAAATGTAATGACAAGTAAAGTTTTGGTTACTTGTATCTCTTGTGACGAGAATTTGGACGTACCTTCTGTAATATTCGTGCGAAGTCTAGCTGAATTTATAACTATGCCGCCCGTTACAATGCTTGTCACCATAACTCCAAAAACAGGAACAAATTGGAACACGATCTGTATAATTATGTAAAATATTTCAGTAAATTGTACGTTACTTCCGAGTTCTGTGGATTTAATAGATAACATGGACAAACCAGACGTATTTGAATAAATTTCAACAATCTCGTAATAAAACAAAATTGGGAGACTTATAGAAAATGTCACAATATAGCACATTACAACGGCTATACATGCCGTTCTTTTTGTAAAGTACCGTTTCACTTTCATTGGAAATAAAACTGAAGCCAGTCTTTCGATTGATATAAGAAAAGTGAGAACATTTCCAATTCTTACTGGAATTGGTCCTACGTACGAGCTAAAATATGGTACCATCTGTAGTCTCATGTCGGGTGTCAGTGGAGTTTGATAAAATTTTGAAGCCACAGAAAGACAGTTGATCACCCCAACTAGAAGAATTAGATTGTCCGTAACAGCCACCGAAAACAGCATTACAACAGTTGAAGAAATCTTCTTTAACTTGCAGAACATTACACAGCATAATGTGTTCAGTGTTAATCCTGCAAGAATCACAGCAGGTAATATTCCAAAGTAAATAAACTTTTTAATTAAAGCAACTGTTTCCACTGGGACAACGTTGTAAGTATTTTCGTTCGGAGCATTGATGGTTTGTTGACTTGTCGAGTTACTAGTTGTATTGTCTGTTGCCATGTTTTCTGATTTGTCTCAACCGCTTACTAATGAGACAATGATTGGGACAAATACATCGTACATCTATTTATACGGTGTCTATTATTCTTAAAAAAATCCTGACTTTCCCTCCCATTTTTACTATACTTATATATTTCTAGTTCAAAGTGTATTACAGAGATCAATATTTAACACCCTGGAATGCTTCTTTTAATTTTCTTTTGATATTTTTATGGAGCCTAAGAAAAATAACAACATCAATCTATTGTTAATTAAAATGACTTTGAAGAGAATTATACCGTATATTAAAAAAATGAAATCAATGACTTGTGCAATTTAAGTAATGCTTGTTCAAATTTAAAGACATATATAATGATAATTACCACAACAGCCTTTAATAATTTTTTTTTTTTTTTTGGCAATCAGGCTTTGTTAGCTAGCTGTCTTTAATCTAAACTCATTACATGCTCTATGAAAATGCTTGAAAGATAACTTGTGTATCATTTTCATTAAAAAGCAAAATCATTAGCCTATAACTAACAGTTTTCCACTTTTTTACTAATTCATTGAGTCACTGGAGAAGCAAATATTGTTATTATCCAGGTACATACAAAATAGTGCAATACTGTTCACATGGTAATTTTGCAAGTGTCTAATTCTAAGTGAACTCGCTATCATCATAAAGTCACAAAAAAGACAACCAGCTAAAATCTTACAATATAAGCTAAAGTAATTAGAAAATTTTTTTACTTTGTCATTTTGCAAGTGTCCCTAAATGATTTCTGGTTCACTCTAGAACAAAACAAGCGGCAAGGAACGACGTACAAGTTTTCATTAATGCATATCAAACAGACTGTTGAAAATCTCGTCCGCCATATTCTACTTATATGTTAAAATCTCGTCCGCCATATTCTACTTATATGTTGCTTATTAACAAATCAATCATTTTAAAGAATCACCTTCACTGTATTTCTGTATTTCTTGCATCCAGAATAAAGAAGCAAGAACCGCCTTGTCTTCTTAAGTTTCAGTATTAAACATAGGCAGAAATAACCTGTGGGAGAAAATACCCTCTTCTTAAGAAAGCACAGTAGTATTATATGTTTGGTTATCAGACGTGTCTTTGATACTAAGGTCTAGAATCAAGCAATCAAGGTAACAAAAGATATAAATCAGAACTGTTTAATCTACTTGACCTGAAAATCATGAAACCATCAAATGCAAATGAAATGCACGACACTATTTTTTAAGAACTTTGTTTCGTGACCCACGGAAATCTAGAGAAATAAAGGCAATATTTTAACGAGAAATAATGCAGTATACAATCCAGAAAAGATGTGGACTGTGTCTTTCTGGCATTTATTGCATATTCTTTCTGTTTAAACACAAAGAAATTGAACAATCTGAAACAAAGAGATACTTTATAATGCATTTATACCGTGTTAATAAGTAAAAAAAGGGAAGATTTTACAATTAACTTATTTACAGGACATCAATTTTACAGAAAATAATAAGAAGAGGTTGGATTTCCATATATCTGTATTCCCGTTAAGTGCTCATTGGATGCCTTCATTTAAATTTTCCACAAAACAAGGTAATACCAATGTTCTGTTTTAAAATATTTTGGAAAAATTAACGGAAAAAGAGGGAAACAATAATTATCCTTACCAAATGTCATAAAGGTTATATATAAGTAAAAATGCTCACAGTTATAAATTTTTTTTAGCTCAATAGACCCAAGGGGTCATGGCGTATTGTCCCTTATTTTACAACAGTTACCCATCTACATTTACTGAAAGGTCTTCAATTCGGAAATCGTTAGGCCGATTTGAACCTGCCCTTGAATATAACCAGCATGTTGTTTGTTTGTTTGTTTGATTAGGGATTAACGCCACTTTCAACAATATTTCAGTCATATCGCCGCTGTCAGCTTTACTGGTGGAGGAAGCCAAAGTACCCAGAGGGAATCACCTTCCTTGGGCAGGTAACTAGCAAACCTTATCTAGTAGAATGCGAGTTAAACGCATCCCGTTTTTGTATGGTACAAACTCAGGCGCGAACTCACGACGTGTAGGTGACATGCTACAGTGATCTGTACATGAAAGTTTAACTCTACTACCCAGACCTCACGGCCATCTAGCCCCCCTAACCAGTATGTCCATAGACTAATTATGACTGCTAACAGATTAAACGAATGAATAATTCACTTAAGATGTTCTTGAGCTAATTCGAAACAAATTTTAGTGAATGATTTTGAGGATTCCTTTATGAAATTTATCCAGTATTCCCAAAACCTACAAAAATGGTCGCCATAGGCAAAATCATTTTACACCAGATTTTAAACCAGGTTTAACAAATGAACACATGTGCTTTTCCTAGCGGAGAAAACCAAAAAGAGTCTGCTAGCTTTCTTCGCCTTGAGGTTGGGTTCAATTTAAACCTTCCTCTTTACTTTTAAATGTAATACCGGATGGAATATAGACAATGCGGTGAGTATCTTAAAAGTAGCAGTAACTGCTAACCCTTCAGGTTCATCTGACTTTGCCCCCAGTTTTTTTAGTATGATTCTCATAATTTTATGTTTTTAGTTTTATTCCCCTTTTGTCTTGCCCGTCGGTTGTCTTTCGCTTCCTCTTTACGGATTTTAATTTTAACATTATTCCTGTGTAAAACTGCATAGCCAGTTGAAACCGAAATTTGGTAGGATTTTTCTGAGATAGTCCTCTCTAAGAACTGTATTTTCTACCCGCACCAGCCAACAAAGACGGCCGTGGTGGCCTACCTGAATTCAACATTAGGACCTATGGGAAATTCCTTAAAACGTTTTTGTCTGAAACTACCAAATAAAAATTCACTTTTAAATCTTCTTATCAAAAACTATATAATTATAGCACATGAATGATCTGTATATGGTCCCAAAAATTTGTCCAGCATTACTACAATTTATCTGGCAAACAACTTTGCATGTAAGGACTTCGAAGGATTATTGTCAGGAGAGTGATACAGTCATATAAAAACACATTTTTGGAGGAAAGGCTTCCCAGTTTAGATATATATTAACATGTCGTATTTGCCATACTTTGAAAGATTCTGAAAACCAATCAATTTAACATCAACACGATTAGGTTCATGTCTATTGTAATATCTCAAATTCCCGGGTTTCCTCCAAATAAGCACGTTTATTTGTGAATAAATCACTAACGCTCCCTCCAATTGCAAGTTTAAAATACACATATGGCAACAGTAAAGAGAGATATGATGAAGTGTCCTGATATTAACTGCATATTTTTCCACAGGGGCAGCTGAGCAATTGCCATTACTCATTCTCGTCTGTTAGTCTATAATAGCATTACACATCACCACTCAAAACAACAGGCAAATGTTGACCAAACTTGGCAAGATGTTCATGAAATGATTATGCAAATTATGACAGGAAAGAAGATATAAAGCACTTAACGCTGGTTTTGATTTTAAGGGTCTTTTATCATGTTTGTCAGAAGCTTAAAGTACAATATAATATGTTTGTTATGAAGCTCTTGTTGATGATTATGAAAAATATACAAAATTACTAAATATGAAGAATCTTGGTCTGCTATATGTGCATTACAACGAGTAACCTCTCATTAGTAGATTTAGAACTAAATAAAAAAACATACCAAAAGAAACACTCGGTTCCACACAAATCGGAATCGGAAGCCAAATCCGACGACAAGGACAACTGCTTGTTGCGATACTTTTTGAGGCTTTTTCGTTTTTGAGTACCGTAGAATTTAACAAATGCAGCAAATTTCTGTAAAACATTGTTTGATAAATTGCTCAGACAAGTCTGACACCTGGGCTTGTGAATACCCCGGGAACATGATCCACCATCAGAGATATTGACCCAGTGTTTTCAAAATATAAAATTACCAATATTGAATAAATATTGAGAATTTTTGTCTGCTTTTTGTACAGTTAATTGTTTGCTTTTGTTTTTTAAATTAAGAAGATGGGGTAGTTCTTCAGGTTAATATCGTTTCTTTTTATATTGAAGTTCAATTACAAAATAACAGGACAAGAAATTCCTGTCAGCATATCAACTTTTCATTTTTTAAATATCAACATACATTTCATTTTTTTCTTCATTATTCTACACTAGTTGGTTCATATCGCAAACGATAAAATGTATATTATGAAAGCTGTGTTCCTTAACATGTACGTGACAGCTTAAAAACACCCATCTACTAAATCATTTATGGAACAATAACTTTTACATTTTGAGACGGTCACTTATGAAATATTCTATTTGCTACTATGTCCGACAGACATATTAATAGTTTAGAATGAACATTGGCAGAGAATAACAGTAAAGGAAATCAATTCATCAACACAATAAGAAATATATGATGGTACTAATTTTAGACAAAAGAATACATTTGCACATAAAATGTGTGCCACATACAAGTGAACATGTGTGTGTTTGAAACAACGGAAATTTCTTGATAGACCTTTCAAGCCTATGGTCATTTAAATATCACATAATATTTCCTGGAAATTTTACTATTACCAATGTCTCTAGAAGTAACCAACCATAGTGCATGTAGGATATCCATAGTTATGTTATCGACAACAGACATAGAGCATCCACAAATTCAACAAATTTTCTGCTCATCAATAATTCTTAAAAGAATAATGAATCAGTAGGTAAAATGTCAGTTAGAAGTTTATTACTTAATAATACTTAAATAAGCCTTGAAGCTAATTTCATAAAACTAACAGTTAATATTAAGCTAAATATGACAATATTAAAAATAACTCCAATTCATTATCGTCAACAATTTAAGTAAACAATGTACAAAGTACATCAGTTTCATTTGAATGTGTTCGTTGATTGAAATTCAAAAGTCAGGATATCGTATCGTATTGTAACATCATCGAAACTTTTCAGCTATACCATACGCACTTCTCAAATAAACTAAAAGATTTAATTCATTGTTGCTTTCTCAAAAAGAACGGTGAATACGAAGCAAATACATCGTTGTCGGTAGGACAACCAAACGTCTGTTCAAAGCAAAACACAAAAAAAAACAAATATGCAGAAAAGGATCTTACAATAATAAAAGATTTCCTAATTGGCAACATCTTTGTTTAGTTCGATGGACGAGTTTTAAGCAAACAGTCGGCAGAACAATTGGCAATAATTGTGTTCTTCTCCTCGTCGATCCATCTCTTAACTCGTTTTCTGCACACTTTCGTCAAGACCTAGCACAGAATAAAGGAAGAAAGTTAGATCAAACCTAGCTTCCTTTATTAGATGATGTTCTAGCACTGAAAAATGCAACATTCGGTTATTATCTTCACAATACAATTTACAGAGAAAAAACCAACAGAAAGCAGAACGTGCATTGATTTAATATTCTTCTAAAACAACGACGAATTAATTACTAAATGAGCCTTTAGAGGAAAATATATTAGTTGTTATTTTTTCCAATATGCTAGAAACCTATTGTAGAATACAATTTAAAATATTAAGGTAAAAAATACAATAAAAACAATAAAACCTGAACACTAATCATAAGGCAAAAACATCCTAACGTTATTCCGACTTTAATATCAAAGTTTGAATTAAGAAAAACAAAAATTAATTGCCATATCAGTTTCTTACATTAGCAGCTGGACCGTCTCTACATCCAAACATTTTCCTGATTGAATCTCTGTATATTTTGCTCGTAAAGTAATAAATAATAAAGTTCACTGCGGAGTTGATCAGTATGAAAACGTAACCTATCGCCATGGCCAATTCATAGATGTTACTAGTATATTTGTATGGTTTCATGAAAACAAAAATCATAACGATAAGTATAGCTGATGGCAGCTGGCATATAAGAAACGTAAATGTGATGACAAGTAATGTTTTAGTCACTTGCATCTCCTGTGAAGAGAATTTGGATGTCCCTTCTGCAATTTCCATGCGACGCCTAGCGGAAGTTATAACTATGCTGGTTGTTGAAATGCTCGTTGTCATGACTCCAAAAACCGGAATAAAGTGGAAAACGATCTGTGTTACCATATAAAATGGTTCTGTAAAACGTACGTTGCTTTCGAGTTCTGTCGTTATTATGGTTAGCATAGATACTTCAGAACTTTTTGAATTAATTTCGACAATTTCGTAATAAAACAAAACTGGGAGACCTAAACCAAAAGCTAGAACATAGCACATGGCAACTGCTACACAGGCTATTGTCTTAGTAAAATAGCGCTTTACTTTCATTGGATAGAGTACAGAAACAAATCTTTCGATTGAAATTAGAAAAGTGAGAACATTTCCAATCTTCAATGGTATCGGATTCACATACGAGTCAAAATATGGTACCATTTTAAGTCTCTGTTCTCGAGTAAGGAGAAAACTGTAAAAATTTGAAGCAATAGAAATGCAGTTAATTATGCCAGATATAAGAATCAAAATATCTGTCACCGCCAAAGCAAAACACATGCTACTTATCGATGACATCTTTTCTAACTTGCAAAACATGGCGCAACATAAAGTGTTTATCGTCATTCCAGCAATGATTATTGCGGGTATTATTCCAAAGCAAATTATCTTTTTGATAAAATCGACGGTTTCTAAGGGTATAACATGATACCTATTTGTAACTGTTACATTGTCTGTAAAAACAACTGAAACATTTGTTATGGTCTCTTCGTTTTGCATGGTGGTTTATATGTACAAGTCAGTTTAGTAAGAAGATAACCAAATAGAACTCTTATTATTTATAACCTTTTGACACCTTTAGATTTGAATTAAGCTTTGAGTATCAAAGATAGGTCCATTATCATATCCCATTAGTCTAGGTACATTGTTCATCAGCAATAATAAAAATTCATATTTTCATCAACCTTTTCACCAACCTTTTGAAATGATTTGAATTAGATTTTCCTTTGATAAATCAACCTTTTAATGGAAATCACCAAACAAGTTTTTTGGTTTAAGTCAAATGTAAGCACAAGTTAAGGTACATTGTTCATCAGCATTAATAAAAAAAATCAAATTTTCACCAATTCTTTGAAATATTTTGGATTAAATTTCCCTTTGATAAACCTATATCTAATGGAAATCATTGAACAAGTTTTTTTTTGGTAAATTCAAATTTAAGCACCAGTTTACGCACAAAGTGATAATGTCTTCAAAATACATATTAAGATGCTTTTAAACACTGTATTAAGAGATTAAAAGAGAATATACAATGTTTTTGGACGAGACGGGGTCAATTAAGCACTAGTCTAAGAATTAAAGTGAAAATACCTTTAATATTTTATAAGACCAAATAAGATGATTTTAAAATATTTAAAAGATTTAAAGATATTAAACAATGTTTTGATCGAATAAATCTATCCACTACTAGTAAGTTCTTGAAGTGTAGGAAAGCATGTTTCATAGGAATCCAATTGTTAAGTAACGTGAAAAGCATATCATAAGTTTGAAATTTTTATTTCCTGTCATTGCTATACAGCTAAGGCACGTTTATTCTAAAAATTAATGACTGATTTTAATTGACTGTCGTCCATCTGTATGAGATTTTTCAAAGCTTAGGAATAGATAATTAGCTAACGGACAACAACTAAAAGCTTAATCTTCTTGCTAGTTACGAATTTTTCGTGGAAAGAGCAAAAAGTCAATTGTCTGTATCACATTGAAATTACACCAAACGATTTTAATAATTGCTGCTTTAAAATTCAGGGTAGAGAAATTAGAAAATAATGGCAGCTTAATCCAGAACACTTCAGATAAAAATTTCAAACGAACATAAATTTACCTGATTTTACCCCTGTTTTGTAACGAAGTTGGTGAGAACAAGCCTTTGTTCTACTTGTTTAGTTTATTTCGAATTTGTCTTGTCTATTTGGACTATGCTCTTTCATCTCTCTCATATGTATGCTACACTTGACTTAAATGGTTCTTTAACGTTTCGTCCTCTCGAAGATATCTGCTTCCATATTTTTAATTGTTCTTTGCTTGATAAATTTTGATTACAATATTATAAAACTCCAAAATCCACGGTGGCTGAACAGGAAACAGGAGACACGTAATTATTTTTATGGCCGTATCAATGTTGAACAAATATGGAAAATTTAATTATGCTTGACATATATTTAAAGTAGTAACCTATCACTGCATGCTTTAGCAGCATTAAAAAAACAGAAAAAGGCCAAAATCCAAACATAGTTAAGAAAGTAATCATATCAAAAACAAACCGAAAGTGGCAGTAAATCCAGCGGAAAATACATCTACCTTGTGCAATTCACGGAATAAGGCCTCCTCCGTATTTTCAGAGTTGTAGAATTTTAATAAGAAACGAAAACTTAAAAAAAATAAAGAAATGAATAATATTAACTATTACATCGCATCTTAGTATTTGGTTTTCTGCCTCTGGGATCAAATATTTCTACCTGTTCTGTTGCAGCTTGAAGAAAATTCTTTATTGTTATAATTACATCCTTACTCATTCATCACAAATTCGTATTTTTGAAAGTATAAAAAAAGTTTGACGAAAAGAAGACATTTTAAAAGAATGCAACACTGAAGCGCTTTCGAGAAACAAAAACATAATGTCAAATGGATACAGGCTTCGTTCATAGACCTTTTTTCATGGATACATGGTTGTTTGAACTTTATTCATTTGACAAAGATTTCAGTCTCTGTGAGTTCAAAGAATCATCAGCTTATTATTCCTGCAACTAGAAAGATTTGAGTCTGTTCGTTTATATCTCTATTCGTCTGAATGTCTTGTAAGCAAAAGCTACCTCAGACGAGAGACAATATCTTTTAGGACTAGGCGCTTCCAAGAAATAAACGACAATAAAAAAAGTCAGAACAGAGCAGGGATAGCTTTTGTAAGCTTGATCAAGTATTTTTAGTTTATTTTATATAACTGTGAATTTTGTTTCCAAATAAATCAATTTTACAGGTTTGAAAGTTATTTCTGTTCTTATCAGTAAACCATTATAACATTGAAGAGGTCCTGTGTAGAAATGTCATATGAGAGATTCACAATTGCATAGTCCAAAATTTGAAGAGGAATTATAACATACGAAAGGATCAGAATCAGAAAACAGACCTGACCCAAGTCAACAATCAAGACGAAAGACAAACATCTGTACACAAACAACTGCACAGACAGCTCAAATTCAAATAATTAAAACCCAATGAAAACGAGAGAGAGCTCCGTTGCTACGGACGGCTTAGCAAGACATTTTTTGTTTAATTATGGTCAAGTTATAAAGTTATTTCAAGCTGAAATATGAAAAATTATAACAGACAGACATGGAATAACACAGAACAGGATCAAACCTAAAAAAAATCAACAGCAACTCCATCATGAAATACCAAGACCTACTTTTTCGATTTGTTAAAAATATGAAATATGCGATATCATGTTTGTGTAACGAAAACTATAACTAAAATCGTTAAAAATTGTCAGTATGTTCGTATGTCAGTATGACAACAATCATTCTACAAAGGGTAATTGTTTGCAGATAAATGAATAAATTATTATTATTTATATTCAACGAAACTTACTTCTAAAAACCAAATCACACTATACGTAATGATTTTTCTAAATCATGTTCACTAATGGTTGAAAAAGGTGTTTAAGCAGATTTTGCAGCGTTAAACAAACTGTCGTCATCTCAGAGTCCAGTCTAGTCCAACACTGTTTTCGAAATGTTTCAATCAACGATAAATGTGTTGTTTTGTTTGTCTCTTGTTTCAGTGACACCTGCAATTAGCAAAGGTATGTAGTATTTATTGATTTAAAAATTGTACACTTGTGTCATAGTATGAGTATTTGTTTAGAAAATCATTTAATTAACTGGCCATTTATATTGAAATGGTACTTAGTTAATTAGGGAATATAATTGGTAAGTATATAAAATATTTGAAGTTGTTATTTTTAATGAGTTATAATCAAAATATTTTTGATGACATTCTTTTTGCCATGTCTGAAAATAAGACATCAGTGTTTCTGTCGTGTTTTAAAATGAAAGATAAAATATGACTATTTTTTAGATTGTAAGTTCATAGTATTTTTCATATCTGACATTATCAACATAAGCATTTTCAGAAAAATCTAAAAAAAAAAAAACCAATATTTTGTACTACATGTTGAAATGAAAGTGATAATTGTATGTTTTATTGTCTTTCGAAGATTATACAGAGTAGAGCATGAACAAGCGAAGAGAAACTACCAAACATATTATCATAACATAAAATGTACAAAAATAAAGAAGTTTTCCACACTATAAGGCAATGAAAAATTCCGCATTTATTTCATATTTAGGAAGCTGGCTTTTCTTATTTATAACTGTCGTCGTATTTTCTAACTCCTCTGTATTTGACCATGTAAAGCATTGATATTTAAGCATATTGACCCACAATTCATCACTTTATTACTTACATCATAAGAAGTTATTTGTGAGGTTTTAACGGAATCCTAATTAATTCTTCATGACTCTTGAAAGACGGAACAAGTCCATAAAATGAGACCCATTTCCCGACATGGAGTGTTTTATTTCATCACGTGATACCAAATACACCTTAAGGAAATAGCCTCTCAATATCTGATTTCAGGCCCCACATCGGGATGTCTTTGGCAGGAAAAGCAGAAGCATGATGGGGATAGCTGGACTGTACACGTACAGCTGTGGTAAAGAGGGACCAGGAATTGTAACGAGTGTATCAAAAATTGGTAAATGTTACTTAACAATCGATTATCAAATCTTTTATGGTCGAATAATCACAATTAGAATAATGATAGGAAATTAAACTTAATATATCCTGATTAAAATTGACTTTGTGATTATGGGATGTTTTACAAAATCCAGATTTACTAAAACAATTTGTGTAATGATGCAAAATTTATAGTTATTTCTTTTAATTAACATATTTTTGTCATAGAAAATGTAAGCATTCACAGATTTGTTTTTAATGAGATAAAACAAAATAAAATATTTGACCACCATTTTTATTATGTCCAAGAAACCATAAAACAAACAAATGTGTTTTAACAAATATTTATTCTTTCGTATTACTTATTATGGTCATGAAGTCTAATTTCAGACGAGAAGAAACTCGCTTTTTGTATTTTCTCCTAAATGTCCTAAACTTCTCTGCTATTATCCATCTAAAAAGATTTTTTACCCTTTCCCTGTTTTAAAAAGTCTTTAACTAACTTAAATATTTGAAAAAAGAACATTTCACGCAGTTAAATTTGACTTTTGTATATTTGTTCGCAACGTATGCACAATGTGGATCATTTCTCTCTGGCATTTTTTCAATATTCTTTCTTTTATTTTTTTTTTAGATTCCAAATTATTTTCCTTAGCATATCATGCCCATACAAAATCTAGAGAGACCCAATGGCAGCGAGTATTCAACTGTCTGTATCTCCAAAAACCATCAGTCGTTCTTACTCATGTTGCTGTTCCATTTTTATAACATAGTAACACAAATAAGGCACTTCTCTTTTGCCACAATCAAATATAAAATAAAATTACACACATAGTTTACTATTGCTTTGTTAAAATTATCTTTGATAATGCGTTTTCCAACCATATAATTTAAATAGGGGATGCATATCTTGATCATTTGCTAAGATTGTAAAGTACTGAAAATAATGAAAGGTTTCAATAAGCATTGCAGTAAGTAGTTGTCCTTGCCAGATTTGGTTTTCCATTTCGATTTGTTTGGATTTGAGTGCTTCTTTTGTTCTGTTTGGATTTCTGTCTTCACATGTTTCGATTCTAATAAGACTGATTAGGGGTTACTCCTTGAAAATGTACATATAGCATACCCAAGATTTTCAATATTTATTCAACGTTGCTTATTGCAAAGAGCAAAACAGTTTTGATACCTAATGTCCGACGCCTAATTTCCATATTGAAACAGACATTTATAAGAGAATATGAGAGGAAACATTAAAACATTACAGCGATTCAGATGCCCCTACAAAAGGCTACGTTTTTTATCCCAACCATTTTCCAGTGGTAGTCAAAATCTCATCCCATCCCCACTTTAGATATTTTTGATAATTGTTCACAGAATATGCATGAAATATATGCCACTGGACGTTAAGCAACCAACAATCAATCATTTTTCTACACAGAAATGGGTAGTTGACACAGAAGCGGCACAAACAGGGATATTTTACTTCTCGTTTGATATCATCACATTTTTGTGGTCGACATATCGAACGTATTGGCAAGTATGGAGTATTTGTTTCACAGATGAAGACGGGTTTTTTTCTTGTGAAGGTCCTATAATAGTCTGATTGTTTTTTCAGGCAGAAATCGTTAAGTCGGAAGACAAGACCATGGCCAACAAAATGAAACCAAAAAAAAACAAACATAGAACACACAACAATACATCCCATTCACAAATGACAATAGATATCTTCCAAATGTCGTGTATACAAATCCATTCCTATACCGGTTGTGACTAAAATACACAAACTTTGTCTACTGAGTAACACGAAGGGTCTAACGAGTGGACTAGAAGTTTCTTACCCTTTCGGAGCACCTGCATTCACCCTGGTGTTTGTAGAGTACATGTTACGTCAGCATTTTTTTTTTGTGTAGTGTTGTGTGTTCTATAGTTGTCTTTCTTTTTTTTATTGGTTGGCCATGATCTTGTCAGTCTTCGACTTAACGATTTCTGTCTGAAACTTTGGTATCTTTGAATTCCTTTAAGCCTTTCCTCTTTTCCTTGAAATGACTCATTTCGGATTGGAAAATGGACAGTAGCAATTTTCTGGCTGTCGTGTCAAAAATATTGATGTGCTATTAAAGGTTTTCTGGTTGTGTCACATGTAAAGGCTGTTAGGTTTTTTATAAAAGACTTTACCAAAAGTACCAAATGCGCTGAAAATTCCTTTGGTGTCTGGTTGTCGTGTAAGAAATAAATTACTCCCAACAAAGACCGTCATTTGAGCAAAATTTATACAGTAAATATACAAATATAAATGTGATAATGTATTAGGATGTCCCACAAGTGATGGCTGTAAGGCTGACGGCGAAGAATGGGGTGAGAGTAATGGACAGGGATGTGACAGCATAATGTGTACAGCTAAAATACGGAATGACAAATTTGTATACGGAATAAAAGACACTGGAGGTAAAAGGAAAGGTAGTAAGTTAGTTAGTTTTGCTTTATTTTGGTTTTAAATTAAGGTCAAATTGTATTAATGGACTTCATCAAGGTTAGATATTTCATCTTAATATTATGTGCAGATTGTGCCAAAATGGTGTTAAAAGCAAACATCATGAATAAAATTATGTCCAACATAAAGGTCATTGGTTAGTTTTAGTTTTTTATCACATTGTTTTTCGTATAGAATTGATTGCATTGATTAAAAAAATAGGAGATGGAACATAATTGTCCATCCGACAAATGACAGTCGAATCTAAACTTCCACAGTTACCATAACGGCCGTCAACAATGAAGCAGAGTCCATTTCATAACTGAAGCTGTAAAAGACCCCGAATCTTGAGGCAAAGTTGACTTAATTATACGTATAAAGATGGCGATCTGGAGCTCAGTGAAACATTCCATAATTGTCTCCTTAGCTTTTACACCATAACTCCATTTGTGTTTCTAAAATATTTTTAATCGTCCAAGGTTTTAAAGAAAAAAATGTATCGTTAGTAAAATGCTTTTAATTTCGATCTTATGCTCGAAACTTTTAAGTTTCTACTAGCAAACCGTGAGAATACAAGTATGCTACATACGGTAAGGTATATTTGTAAAATCTTATGGTTTTTTTCTTAAGGTTTTAGATATTGTAAAGAACTGTTTTCTGACGCGTGCCACAAACGGAGAGAATCTTGGTATGAATACGACCCATCTGCCAACACATGTAAAAGTATAAGGTGTACACGTCGCGGAGCAAAACCTAGAAGGCGATCTGGAGGAGGTATGTTTTTTTCATGGATATATAATCAAATAACCCAGTCGAGTCTTCCTACGTACCCACGGGAGCTGTATAGACCATCGGCAAAAGTTGTAATTATTGTATCTTCTTAGTGTTCCATAATTCCATAGCATTATTTATAAAAAAACATAAAAAAGTGGTACATTGTATTTGATTTATTATATTCCACGTTACCAACATTACGTATATTGATTCATATCGTGGTTGCTGAGTGTTTGTAGCACATCGTGACACTGTCCGTCAATGGATGACAGTGTTTGCAGGAAAATTATATCAATTGTCCTCGAATATCCCCTTAGTATTTCTTGACACATTTTGTAAATTATGAATTATAGTTTTGTTTAGTATTGAGTTTTTATCCAAATTAATGGAAAGTTAATGTTAAGATTGTGGAACTTTAAATTACTTATGAAGCAGTTTTTTTAAATGACAAGTAGTACTACTTATGTCGACGCTTGGGGCTGTCCTCAAACTACTGTAAGATGTGGGCTATTGAAATACACAAAAAAGAAATGTGGCATGATTTTCCATGAGACAGCCATCCACCAAACAACAGTCAAAAGTAATCTTCTGCAGGTCTCATTACGGCTTTCAATAATGAACCGGATTCTCTAACATAATGGAAGCCGTAAACGGTCTTAAAATACAAATTGTAAAAGTATAAACACACAACCGGCCACATCTAGTAAAATATGCTGAAAGAATAACAATAAATGAGTTACTGAACAACAATAAGGCGGGGTTAGACCAGCTTGTGAGCACTCAACCCGTTAAACTGGGACTTGGTATGAAAAAATAAAACTATAGCACACGATAAAATTCAGTTGAAAACGAATGAATAAAGAAATGAAATCAACAAAAATAACAATTTAAAGTAATACAAGATACAAAAAGGTATCAATCTCGGACGAATACTTGCATTTGCTATCTGCCAGTTCAAAACCCAAAAGCAACCAATCAGGAGTTCTTACAGCGACTGTTAAGATAAAAAAACAGCAAAAGAAACCTGTGGACCACTCCTGTGCTGTATTATTCGTTTGTCGTATACATTTATATCAAATTTATATTCTCTTCTTATTTTACCGTAAAGCGGGTTATTTTCGCGGTGTGCTAATTTTGGCGTATTTTAGCGGTCTCTAGAGAATCGCCAAAATAAATTCCGCTTAAATTTCTGTCTGAAGTCAAGAGCAATGCATTGCGTTAATTCGGTATTCGGTAACAAACATGAATCATAGTCGAAACTCTTATTACATTATAACTTTCATTATGCAGATACAAAATTTTTTTCTTCATGTTGCAATACGCCAAAATAAAAACCGCTAATTTTTTTGCTTTATTTTTTCACCTCAAAATCGCCAAATTTTACACCCGCGAAAATAACCCGCTATCTATACGGTATAAGGACAGAAACATAAAATAATCATCCGTTCAACTTTTAAACTTATATAAATTAGAAAATTTCATAACGTTTAAGATATGTATGTATTTTTTCCCGATATGTTGTTTATTTTGACGGTTGAGTAGTTTGTCAGCTTTATTATTAATTCCACTTCTACATATAAAAATATGTAAATCTTATATTATTCTTTTACTTGTATTATATCGTTACCAAACATAACATAAAAAAAAATGAAAATGACAAAAATAAAACCTATACACCGCTCAATATTTGTTTCAAATCATATCATCAGTTGTACATGTTGTATTGATGCATTATCTTATTATTTTCCTTTTTGTTTCTCTTTAGCTTGCACTTATGAGGGTAAATGTGTCATGGAAGGTGAAAAAATACCAGGCCACCCACACTGTGCCTGTTCCCGAGGACGCATTATATGTGAAACCGTATTTAAAACAGCATGAATGAGATACAAATAAAACCTGCTATACGTTGATGGTCTTAAGGCGATATTTGTTTTCGTATAGTAACAAGCTAGCCTAGATTCGTTTTCGTATAGTAACAAGCCAGCCGATATTTGTTTTCGTACAGTAACAAGCCTGAATTTGAGGTTCTAATCGTTCTCTCCACAAGGAGGTTGGGGATATTCTGAAGTTTGGATTTTGAGATCAAATTAGTAAGTTAAGGAGATTGTCCTATTGTAAATTTTCCTTTCATGTGTAGCAATATTTCAGTAGCACCTGCAGACATAGTGTATATTTCTAAGTTGATACGCTACTCCAACTTATGCTTTTGCTTCCTATCAGGATTTTATTGATAGAGGGTTGCAGCTGCCAAGGGTTTCTCGGGGAAAATAAGAGTCAGCCCTCCGGAAGTTTTTCGGTCGCCATCATGATTTGATTGATCGGTACGAAAATGTGTCAAGAAATACCCAGGGGATATTCGAGGAAAAGGGAAAATATAAAAGTTCTGACAAACTCCGGAGAACAACGAGGACCGAAACGACAAAAACACAACACTAAAAACTAAAAAACAAATGAACAAGATGGACCCTACCAAAAAACTGGGGGTAGACTCAGGTGCTCCGGAAGAGAAAGCAGTCTCTGCTTCCTGCAGGACACCCGCCATTAGCTCATGTCAAATCAGGCTAGGGGAAGGACATCAAGAGAACAGGTCCTCTTTCATTTGGGACACGGTTTTATCGTACCTGTCAACCAAATCATGATGAC
>JAULBM010027253.1:0-11165 GCA_032357055.1 Geukensia granosissima
GTCGGTCTAGTACAAAGCAGGGTTCATTCATCATCACTCATCATTAATATGCTTTCGTCCTGAATATGCATGAAATATTTGCCACTGGACGTTAAGCATCAATCAATACGGGTGGGTGTCATGATTTATATTATGTAGTATAAAATGAAAGGAATATGATGTATTACCAGAAAGACACAATACACATCTTTTCTAAATTGTGTACTGCATAATTTCTTGTTAGGCTGTTGCCTTTAGGTCACTTTATTTTCATGGGGCATAAAACAAGTTCTTAAAAAATAGTGCCATGCATTTCTTTCTTTTATCAAACAAGGTGTAGGCAAAATAGAAAAATAACAATTGAAAATACCACTGTGTACATAGCTTTATTTTGGATCAAACTTCATCAGGTATGCTGGAGACAAAATATTGGAAACAGGGAATTACATATATGTGCAGGGAGTGCGACCCTGCAGTAATTTTGTGGTTAGACTGATTTGATCAAATAACTTGATACAGACAAAATATTAGAATTATCAATGTTGGAAAGATGTAAACTGTATCTAACATACATTCCAGTAAGTATATAAACTGACAGCCAACTACCAGTGGTTGTCATGATTTATATTTATTAATATGAAGAATGTATTAAGCATTTTACATGTTGACATTGTCAAGCATTTCTCTCTGGCAAACAACATTCCTAATGAGGACCAAGGTAGAGTAGTCATTGTCAGGCAAGTGATAGAGACTCTTGGAACTAGTTGGAAGCCTCTGGTTTTTAACAGGTGTGCATTTCTCACAGTAAAAAAGTAAACATTTAGATTACACAGCTGTAAACATGTATAATGCATGACTCTTTTTACGTTATTTTCAGCTTGTATCCCCAAATTAAATTCCCTGTATATTTCCCACAACAGAATCAGTGAAGTAGAAGATTTAGAACATCTAGCCGAATGTGAACACCTCAGCTGTGTGGATCTATCACATAATAAAATAGATGATCCAAAGGTCATTGAGGTTTTTGCTGCTATGAAAAATCTGGTAAGAAAAATTTATTTGAATCTTAGACTTTGTTTTTATATTTAGTTTTGAATTTTTTGCAAAACCTTTAAGTAAAATGTTATATATAAATTCTAACACAACTGAAAGTGCAAGACAAGAAAATCTCAGACACCTGAGGGTGAGCGTTCCATTCTTTTGACAAGGCTTGCCAAGTCAGAGAATGGTAGAAAGCTTACCTGAGGATGTCTAAGAATCTTACCTGAGGTAATAATAGGTTGTCTTTTGGTTGTGTTTGATTCTCTTCCTCAAAATTTATATCAATGAAAATCACAAAACACTCAATGGATTTTCACCATTATAAATCACAGAAGCAAGCACCTGCTTGAAAAATTTATTATCAAGTTTAAAAATGTCAAAATGAACACAAAATCACTGATTACAGCATATACTCAGAGCTTTCTTAAGGTGGACATATTAGGCTGAGATGTCAGTTTCTGGACCTTCACTTTGCTCTATGAGTCTCTTAGGGCAAAGTTGAAGTCTGCAAAGCTCTGTGAATTTTTTAGTTGCTTGGGTGTTGCTGTATATCTCAGAGAAGTTATGGTGATAGCTTCATTAAATTTTGAAATGGGAACACAAACTTTTGTTACTATACCTTTATTTAGAGTAAGATATATGCCTGGTTAGTGTTTAAGGAAGACTAAACCTGATGATTCCAGTTGAAAAAAATGAACTACCAATTTTTCTATTTATCAAAGGGGAATAACTGTAAGATATACTGGTGTTCTGTGCAAAATAACACCCTTTCTTTCGATCTGTTATCACTGAACATGAATTTTATGTTTCCCAGTTTAATACATGAATATTGTTTTCTTGAAAGCTTATTTCCAACAATGCAGCCATCTCTTGGCAAGTCTTTCCTTAACAATTATAGGACAGTAACCTTTGTATAAATGACACACATGATTTACAAATTTTCAAACCTCATGTTTCTGTAAAAGTTCATGGTAATTAATAAAGGAGTTGCCATGAGGAAACACACAAAGAACTCTTTAAACAGGCATGTGAATTTGATAATCACTAATATTCATTTTATTATGATGTTTGGGAGCTAGAATGCACATTTTTAGATAAAAATAGTAGATTTTTTTTTATAGCCCAAATTAAACTTCTACAGGTTTCATTATGGTCTTCAATTAATTAATTAAGTTGTATTTTTAAAAAATATATATATATTTGCAATAGATCTTTAATTTGCTAGCTGACGATCACCAAATATACAGCTTGTTCTCGTTAAATTGTGAAGATTATTTTCAAAAGAATTATGAAATATAAAATTACAGATTGTTTGAACACCTCCCAATTAGTCTTCTGTCACAAAATCTCATTATATAAAAGTAAATATATGTTAGTTGATTAAAGAGATAGCTGTATATTACACAAACAGTAGAAGAAACTGAACACTTAAAAATGTCTTGTATTCTCAACAGATATTTGAAAGTTTTTTTATTATACATTTTCAGAAAGTATTGAATTTGATGGGAAACACAGTCATTAGGAACATAAAGAATTACAGAAAAAATGTTATCGTCAAATGTGTAAGTTTAATCTTAAGCAGGTATTCAGTATTCGACAATGTTTATTGTATAAATGAAAATGTTCAGTTTTATGCTTAGTCATCATAAATGGAAGGCCATTTGGATTTAGTATTTAGATTCACTTTAGGTATATTGCACATACACATTGGGCATATTAAGTTAATTTTTGCGATGATTTTTTCTCAAATATACAAACATGTTATTTCTTAACATTTTTTTGTCTTAAATTATTTTAATGTTATCCATCTTTCACAAATAAGTTTATTTATGTTCTTTTGAAAAACAAACTCTCTACAATATCAAGCACAGGGATTGAACTATTTTTACTAAATGGTTACTGCTAGTTTTACTTTAGATTTTTTGAAATTTATTTTAAAAAGATTTAAAAAATAAATTTAATAAAGGTAAAAAGAGTCTTCAAATTGATATTTTTGATAATGTTTTTTATAAAGTAAAATTATGCATATCTAGTGAAGTAACCTTCTTTCAATTGAATACATAGTCATATGAGTTTTTATTATGAAGTTCTGTTAATTACAGAAAAGTTTGAATTATTTGGATGACAGACCAGTGTTCCCTAAGGACAGAGCGTGTGCTGAGGCTTGGTGAGTTGACTTATAGTTAAACAAAGTAAGCTTCGTATAGCTTCTCATTTTAAAACATTTGCAGAAATATGGAAAAAATTGAAGGTATTCTACATATTTGAACTTAGATTTGTGGAACATCTTTACTGAAACATCCACAGACCAAACAGATCTGCTTCACATATAATCTTAAAATTAAATTTTACTCAAATGTCAGATATCAGAAAATTTGATTTCTCAATTTCAAGTTTGAGTCCAGAGATGACATTTAACTGAGTTTAAGATGTTTTATGCCAGTGAAGTCTATAGAGGACTGTTTGAATAATCTGGGTTAAAAGATATGCAAAGAACTCCAATTTAACAAAACTCTATTCATATAAGTCCTTAAGAAAATCTTGAACCATTTTGATTTTCAAGGTCAAAGGTCACACTCACTGGGTTAAATCTGAAAAATTTATGGAAAAAAATTTACCATTGAAGGGATTGAACAATTTGTCTTGACCTTGTTTTCTTGTTTTTTTTTCTTGTGGCAATTTTAAATATGGTGATTTCATAATGGTTAAGTAGGTTATAATATTTGCTGTATAATTTTGATTGAAGGGCTGAAGGTGGTGTGGAGGCAGAGAAGAGGGAACGAGAAGAATGGATAAATAAAGAGAGGCAGAAGATAAGTGATAGTGTGGCAGGTAAGAACTTTATTAGTGTTTACTGTTTAATTGATCATCTAAGGTGACTTCCAGGAAACCTAGTACCATTCAGTACAAAAAAAATATGAATGATAACTTGTGAGGTTTGAATGTCAATCTGAAGTGCATTTCCTGTCCAGTTTTGTAAAAAGCTTATTAATAGGAAATTTTTTTTTTAAGAATAGAAAAGTTCGAGTTTTGTTATAATTTAAAGTATTAGCATTTCCCTTATCTTAACAAAAGTTTGGAAAAAAATAATCTCCAAAACTCAGTAACATAATGATAAAATAAATCTTGATTCATAATAGTATATTTAGTTAATGGCATGAATTTGACTTATTTTCTTGTCATTTAAAATCAAGAATTTAACATACTCAAAATAATATTTTTATTCAGAGATCATATTTCGGTAACTTGCATGCAGTTTTCAAAAAGGTATGTGAACATTAGTATTCATATATCATTTTGTATAGTTCTATAATTGTATAGTTCTATAATTGTATAGTTCTATAATTGCTATTTCAGCTCTGACAAAAATTAGAAAGGAAGCAGTGAAACAGAAAATAGAGAAAGAAATGAAGGAGAGAGGAGAGGAAGGGGAGGTAGACATAGAGAGTGTTGACTGGCTCACAGGGGCGTACAAACTGAAATTAGACAAGGATGAGCAGGAGACAGAGGAAGACATGCCTGTTATCACAGGGAAATCTGACCAGGAAGAAGAAGGAATATTTTCTACTAGAAGTATGCTAAATTTGGATTGTCACATTTACAGTTATTCAGGTCCATATAGGTTATTCCATTACAATACATAAAGGGTTATTTCATTACATTTTGTCATATAAGTTTTTTCATAGCATATATCATTACATATAGGTTATTCCATTTTATTTGGGGTTATTCCATCTCATATAGCATTACATACAGGTTATCCCATTACATTTGGGGTAATTTTATCACACATAGCATTGAATATAGATTCTCCTTCTGCTTACAGACAGTTATGGAATTTCTCAACTCAAGATATTTTAACTTTTTAAGTTTAAAGCTCCAGTCTTGGTGAGAGCTATAAAATTTGCAATTTAAACTATCAAGAATGAAGAAATATTTTCAATTGACTTGCAGCAAAAGGAGAATCTGTTTCTCCTATGAATGAAACCTCAAAAACGTTTTAAAGTCCCCTTTTTGGGACCCCATTATTTTCGAACACAGTGTATCCATACTATTGCTGAAGAATACATTGGAATTTAAGAAAACAAAACATAGGAAAAATACAAAATTTTATGGAAACACTTCTTACATAAAAGGAGTTCACACATAAAAATGAAAATTTTTGTCTGGCTAGATAGGAAAATATGTGCAATAAACACAAATGGCAGTACAAACGACAATGCTCATGACAATTGCTTGGTTATAACAGACAGAATTTAATAAATAGTCATTTGTTTTTTGTAGAGAATGTTACAAAGGATGACACAACAAGAATATTCATCACAGAAACAGGTAAGAGATCATCCATTTATGTCATCGTTTTCCGAACTGTAAATAATACCACCAACAAATCAGTTTACCATATTTTAAAATTAAAGTAGTGGTCACTTTATACAGGTTTGATTAATTACGAAATAATTCAAACATCCATAATTTGTTCTGATTTTACACATCAATTTTATCCTGAGCACTTAACAATGGCTGCTGTGATTTTTATTCTAATATGGTTCAATGTAAAACTATACAAAATTGCTGTGGACTGAAGATACATAATTTCACAAATAACATAAATTATGCATCTTTATGTTAGTGCTTTGAACACATTGTGAAGTCATAGCGCATATATACTTATATAAGAAGATTTTCTAGGGGCAAATCTTTGGACATTTTCAGGACCATATATTCGAATATGATATACACTACAAATATTAATTAAGGTCACATCATGCAGTTTATTGCTTTTGAAATAGAGTTGATTGCTATTACAGGTTTTACTGTATAAATGCATATTGAAGAATCGTTTGTTTGCATAATCTGATAATATTAAGAGAACTTATAACTGTAAATTCAGAAATTAAAAAGTTGTTAGTATGTTTTATTTCAAAATTTCCACATTGTCAAATTTGTTCCATGTGTCCTTCCAAGGGAACCTGTTAAAGTAGTCACACAACAGGTGGTCACTAAACAAATTAAATATAAACTGCACTACAAAGGGAACTATATACATATATTGTTGTTTAATCTTTATCTTATAATTTTCAGGAAAGAGAGATGAAGATGATGAATTAGATGTAAGTATAAAATTAAGCAAATCCTTTCCATAAAGACAAAATTCTGTTTTTATCTTTAAGAAATTGTTACTTTTGTCAGAGCAATTCCTGTCAACTACATGTACATCTAACTTATCTTATATTTGACATCTGTAATTTCAGTCTTAGGATCACAGACTAGTTCATCCTTGATACAATCAAAATTATGTTAAATATCATGTATCCAAACATCTGTTAATTTTTACAAATATATTACATGTACAACAATTAACAAATTGTTGGCCAGGGTAATTCCAGTAAAATCTGTGTATCAAAATTGTTTGTCCATTATTGAAGGATGGAAAGTATATGTGACATAATTTGTAGTTAAAGACTTTAATGGATGTCTGTCTCATGGAACAATCATACCACATTGTCAATATAAACAACCAAAAGGTATTCCTCAACTATAAGTTTTTTATAACAAATGATTTATGTCAGGGGAAAAAAGACAAAGAAAAATATATAATATTACTCTTAAAAATACTTATATATGCAGAGGCAACTACAAATTTCAAATTAAATTAACATTCAAATAAGGTATTTACCCAAATTTAGCATAGAAGAATTTTCTTTCCTGATAAAAACTTTTTTTTCATTAACCTAATTATGATTGGACCAACAGGATATTTCGAAATTGCCTTTCAACCTTACTTAATGGAAAACTCTTAATGAGATTGTTGAAAGTTTGTTATTATGTCTTTAGATTTATTTTAAGATATCACATCCATCTTACAATGTTGTAAATTTGTTTGAACAGGATCTGCCTGATTTAGAAGATGTAGATGTCACAGACCAGATCATAGCTCAAAGTCAAGATAAGGTATGTTGGTTTGTCAAAACAGTGAAATAGTGTTTAGTATTGAAGTCAATCTACACCAAGAGTATTAAGAGTAGTCTTCAATGAGGGAGTAATTCAACTAAAATTACTGAACAAATCCTGAATATAGTGGTCTTGGTGAGGGGATTATATAAGGGAGAAACAACTATACTGTTGGCCTTAATTAACAAGGACACACAGGTTTACAGACAAGAACCAGTAAAAAAAAATTTCCCACAGGCACCTAAAATTTTGCAGGGAAAAATTTTTGAATGCTTTCTCAGTAATCAGAGATTACTGTCAATCCATGCTACTTTTTGTAATCTGACACAAAAATTTAGCTCTTTTAACTAAGACATGCGTGTAAAATGATAGAAATAATGACTAAACAAGAATTGGTATTGGAAGGTACCCTAAGTTTTTGAAAATTATGTGTTAAAATTAAGTAAATGTTTTACTGATGCACTCATGCTTGATTTTTAACACGAAAATATATCACTCTTAAATGTTTTGTAAGTCAGTTAATGTCTTATCATCTCAAGGAAACTGACGTCAACATGCTCATTCCAACAGATCATGACATGGGGTTCAAATACTGCAACTTGACCTTAAACCCATATATACTCGGCTGCTTTGGATTGTTTGGGAAATATTGAAATATATTCAACTGATTCTTTTAAAAATTTAAAGTGTAGAATTCACAAATTAAGAGCTCCAAATGAATTTGGCAAACAAAGAAAATTAATGTATAGATTTTGGTGTCACATTATTTTTGAAAATAACAAATGTTTCATAGTTTTGTATTCTATGGTAGATCAAATGAAAACTTATAGAAGTATAAGATTTTGGATTAAAATAATTTTGTTGGTTTTGTATGAGTCTTATGTCATTTTGTATATTAAGTAGTTTACTAATTTTTACAATTATTTGTATGTTATCTAAATTTTCATTTTAAAGGCATTCAAACCAAAGATAGAAATTCTAGATTCTGACACTGAATCAGAAGATGAAGATGAAGCAGATGACAATTCATCCAAACCTTTGATACAGGAAGTGACCTCATCAAAGTTGTTAATAGAGGATATTACTACAACAAAAAGTTCTAAACCAATTATTGAAGAAATTTCAACTAATTCCGAGACACAAAATATAGATGAATTGACTGTAGATGATGATGAACCTGAGCAGTCACTGATTGATGAAATGAATGAGTACGCTGTTGAAGAGGAATCATCAGAGACGGACCTGAAAGATATTAACCCTGAATTTACTCCATCTTATGATTCCGTTCAACATGAACATTCAGCACAATTGTTACAGGAAATGAAATCTATGGATGATACAAATTTCACCAAGACAGGAGTAATAGACCCTAGTAAGGTGGTAACTGACAGTACACCGGTTGTCAAAACAAAACCAGCTAGTACTACAAACAGTCATCCAATGGCAGACTGGGATGATTCCGAGTTAGACTGAATTTCATTAGGATTTTTTAAAAATGTTGTAATGATTCATGTACATGAAGGTTATACAAATGAACCAAAAACAAGATCAATTATACACCCAGCTGTGGAGTTTATAAAAATTGTCCAATCAATTTCTTGTAATAAAATTTGTATGAGTTCTTGACTCTGGGATAGAAATTAAATTCAAATTTACTACGTTAGAGATGGTCATTTAGATTTCAGTTTAATTTGACAATAAAAACTCAATTTTCTCCTCTGGAGGTATTTAGTTAGAAATGCTGAGTATCTTGTAATCTGTTGAAATTGACATTTCTATCCTGACAAGGTTTTCAAAGTAAACAAGAAGCAAAAGTTATTGGTACATTTAATTTTTTATTTAAACTTTCATTTTAATACTGTATAGTTTGTTTTTGAATTTACAATTTTTTCTTTTAAAATTTGTTCATTTATTACAATTTTGTTGTATTAGGTTGTAAGTGCAAATTTTAACCATGGTGTTTGAGCCTATAGGTCACTCCTACTGCTACTTTTATTCAAATTCATAATTTTGAAACCTGCTCATATGGCTTAGTTTGTAAAGCTGTACATGATCATTTCATCTGCTCCAAAAAGATGGAATTTTTCACATTTGTGGGAGACTTCCAAGTTTTTCAGTTTGCACTGCACTCATTTAAGGACCTATTTTTCCCATATTTCCAGAGGTTTCCTTGTTAAGATATGTTACTACATGATTGTATGTCCAGGTTACACTCACTTCTCATTGTATCACATGTTCCATTATATCATGGTATTGTAATGTTATTTCAACCATTTTGACCTCATTATAATTTGTTTTGTACCATGGTACAGTGGAATCAATTACAGTACATTTAATCATAAGATTACTATAATGCACTCACGGATTTGAATGTTAATGTTAATTTGATCTTGTTTGTATATGACCATATTGGTCCTGATTTTCTGTACCATACAAATCAATCATCCGTCCAATACACAGCAAACCCTCATTATTTCCGTCCATTTTTGTATTTTGATAAAACTGATTGCATATATTTGATTGATGTGTTCAACATTTAATTTTGTAATATTGGTGCATGTAAAAGTTATAAACATGATGTCAAACATTAGATTTCCACAAAACATTTTCCATTGACTATAGTATTTGAACAAGATTAGTTGCATTTTTTAAGTTGATTTATTCTCACTTTTGGTGAAGTATGTTTTCTGATATTAAATGAACAATGTAATGATGTTATTTTACAATAAACCAAGTCCATGCATAAAATTCAATGTTTTTCTTGTTAAATAATCTACATCATATTTTTGCAGTAACATTATACTTGGCATATAAAAAGTAAAAATTGATTTGTTGATTAACATGTTTTTGGAAGTAAAATAAATTATCAAAGAGAAATATATTATTTGTTAAGGATATGAAAATTTGTTTTTATATGTGTTACAGATCTTTCAGGTATTTTAAAAATAAACAATTACATTCCATTATTTTATTTCGACAGAATTGTGTTATAAATTTAATGATACATGTACAAAATGTTTATTTTATTTATTGGATTCTGTTATTTTACATATTTTTGATGAATGAATTATTATTTTTGACAAAATAAATTATTTACAGCAAATTAAGTTTTACTTTTTTGTGGTAAACCGTTTAAGTTACAATGATATACATACACCAGACAATTAATCTGAAACAAGACAAATAAGACCATGGCCAACAAAATGAAACAAAGAGACAAACATTGAACACACAACACTACACTACAACATAGTCTTGTGTTAAAAATCATGTGACTGTTATCTTGGGGATGTTGGCCATAAATTTTTGGAGAGGGCCATTCCAACTTACTATGTAATGGCAATAAGGTTTCAAACTCTTTATGGACATTTTCAACAGTATCCTCTATTAGACCTTCTGAGGCTTTGGGGACATAACTGTTATGCTTGATGTCCATGTTACCAAATCTAGTTCAGCCAAGAAACATAAACAAATGTCCAAGTTTGTCTGTTGTGGCCATTCTGGCAGTTGGTGGAGACACAATTCTAAAAGATTGCCATCTAAGCACATCCACAAATTTGTTCTAATTATAAGTGACTCATACTCTCTGTAGTTTTGAAGAGTGTAAGACATTTACAGTTGATCTGTTGTGTAGTTGTTTAGTGTGTAAGACATGTATGGTTGACCTTATGTGTAGTTTGTTAATTGAAAGACATGTACAGTTGACCTGTTGTGTAGTTGGTTAGAGTGTATGACATGTACGGTTGACCTGTTGTGTAGTTGGTTAGGGTGTATGACATGTACGGTTGACCTGTTGTGTAGTTGGTTAGAGTGCATGACATGTACGGTTGACCTGTTGTGTAGTTGGTAAGAGTGTATGACATGTACGGTTGACCTGTTGTGTAGTTTGTTAGAATATAAGACATGTACGGTTGACCTGTTGTGTAGTTGGTTAGAGTGTAAGACATGTACAGTTGACCTGTTGTGAAGTTTGTTAGAGTGTAAGACATGTACGGTTGACCTGTTGTGTAGTTGGTTAGAGTGTATGACATGTACAGTTGACCTGTTGTGAAGTTTGTTAGAGTGTATGACATGTATGGTTGACCTGTTGTGTAGTTGGTTAGAGTGTATGACATGTACGGTTGACCTGTTGTGTAGTTGTTTAGAGTGTAAGACATCTACGGTTCACCTGTTTCGTAGTTGGTTAGAGTGTA
>JAULBM010027264.1:0-11165 GCA_032357055.1 Geukensia granosissima
GCATTTTGAGAATATCACCTTCACTGTATTTATTAGAACAAGCGGTGTGTTCTCTTACAAAGTAAGACATCTTTTTACCTAAAACCAAATATTTATATATTTGTATTTCCATTTTATATAACAACACTTATTTGTAAATTTCTATAAAAAAGACGGTCTTTAAGTACTGAATGTGGAATCGTGGTATAATGGGTTGAAAAGTCAAACGTTTGAATACTTGTACAATTTTTTAAAATCAGTGTATTTAAGGGTTTCAGGGGGTGTTTAAGCAGATTTTTCGAATTTTTAATATCCAAATTTGATTAACAACTCTTGTGGAGTACGCTTTATCACAGCACTTTTGAAGGCCTTCCTTGATTGTTATAGTTGTAAGTAATTTAAAAAAAGGCTTGGTGGAGCACCTCGATAAACACTCTATATATCTTTTTTATATGGACACTTGTGTAGTTTTGGTATCCAGAATAAAGAAGCAAGATCTGACTCGTCTTCTTTGGTGTCAATACCACACGAAGACAGAACCTAACGAGGATTTTCTCCTAAGATGGTGTAGTAGGTGTATATGTTGGGTTACCAGCTCTTTTATCAAGCAATCAAGGTAGTGTTTTTACAAACAAATACAATGTTATTTTAGGCTTTATCGGCTGGAACAACAACAATTTTTTCAAAGATGGCTGCCAAATCCCTAAAGACAACAGGGTCCTTGAGAATAGAAGGAGCTTAAATGCTCATCGACTCTTTTAATTTTTAATCAAAATCTGAACTAATGATCGGATAGTCTTTGCCCATTCAGAGAGGATGTTAACTTCTACATTCCTTTTCTCGCTTCGCCCATTGTCTAGCAAAGTCCACCACTGAGTCCATCAACAGCTTGAAGTCTTGTTTCCAATTACTAGTAATTGGATTTGGCACTAGGTATTTAGGACCTTTTGATAGCAACTGTCGTTGCTTATCATATGTAACAAAACTGAGGAACCGATAAGTATGTTCCCAGCGGGTCTATAGTTGAAGGAAGACGACGAGCAGGATCAGTCGGGAGGTTTGGATTTCAGATCAACAATGCTGACGTTCTGTAAACCCTCTTGTAGTTGAAAATGCTGGATGCAACAGGCTTAGTGTAGCTATAAGAGATTAATGGAGTAGATTTATCAATAACATAAGGTGGTATTTTTATGAACGGTATTACGAATTAGGAAAATTAACCATTTATATAATATCCCCCTTTCATATTTGTTTATTATTATTTTTGTTGCATTGAGCAAAGTTGTTCTGGTTCTACCAACAACGATGTTTTTGTCGTCTTTCTCTGTTCTTTCTGAAAAGCAACTTTTAATCTTGATTTGAGAAGTGCCTCTAGTTTGTCTGTGAGGAGGGTAGACAAGCCAAGTGCGTTCATGCTTTAAAAAATGAAATAGGTTTTGAATTTAAAATGTCCATCAGGTTTTTGAAAATTTTTGGTATCCATATTTGATTTAAATCACTTCTTTCATAGTTTGTATCTCAGTATTTCTGGCAGCCAGTCTTGATAGTTGTTAGCAAAAGAAAACCGAAGTGCCAGACAAAAGGGGAAAGTCGACAGGCATGGCAATCTCGAGAACACGAACAAGACGGAACATGACATATAAAGATATAAAATTAAAAACACAGAATTATGTACAATGCGGACCCCGTCAAAAAACCGGGGTGAACTCAGGTGTTCCGAATGGCGTAGCTGTTTCTGCCTCGTTAAAGCCAACTGTCAAATTGTCCATTTTCCAATCCTGTATTAGTCATAGCTCTTTTAATTTTACTTTTCGCTATATCGATGTTTTGTCATTGAATAATCCTTCGTTCAGTGAACATCTCAACCAAATATATCCCAGCGAACTAGAAATTAAAGAGACCACAGATTCAAATAAATCTGCTTCATACCTAGATTTATTCCTCGAAATTGACCAAGAGGGAAAACATGTTTCTAAGAATTACGAAAACGGGATGACTTCAACTTTCATATTGTAAACTTCCCATATTTATATTTTAATATTCTCGCCTCCCCAACCTACAGGGTTTATGGTTCGCAGTAGATTAGATACTCTCGTGCCTGTTCCAAGTATCAGGATTTTCTGGAGAGCAATGCTGTTGTCGCATAAATGACTACAACAAGGATACATCCAATCAAGGTTGAAGTCGTCCCTTCTAAAATTTTATGGTCGCCATCACGAATTAGTTGATCCATATGGTATCAGTATATCTAAACTAGCTATGGACCTCTTCTCGGATTGACGTTAACCCGGATTTGAGATTTAGGATTCCACGACAGGTGTTGCGCGCAAGATAGGGGATGCTTTCCCTTCTTGAGCACCTAAACCCACTCCTGTTTTGTAAAGGAGTTTGTGGATTCCAAGCTTTCGTTCCTTTTGTTTACGTCTTATTCGTTTAGTTTGTTTCAAATTTCTCTTGTCTCTGGACTATTCACTTTTGATTTCTTGCCTGGGTATTCTACACTGGACTCAAGATAAAGGGGAATGTTTAATGGGATCACAACCTCAAGGCGGAGCAGGCGAATAGTCTGTGTCCTTCGCAGGAAAAGGTCCGTCTTCATCTGTGAAACTGCTATAACATAATGGTAGACAAGATTGTTAAATGCCTTTTAAAAATCCAGATTAACATGCATAAGGGTTGTTTTACGATATAATCAAAACGTACTCATTTGGTAAATGTATGTAACTAGAAGTTCATAATGATTGACGGATCTTCCTATTTCAGGCCCCAAGCGTGTCTGGTGAAGATTAATGCAGAAAATCGCTTTCCGTTGCTTTTAAATGTGACTTTTGAACATTTTTATAAACGTATGAAAGATGTAGTTCATGTCTTTCTTGCATATATTCCATACTCTTTGTTTTAAATATTAACTACTCGTTCTGTATCTTTACCTTGACAACTTAGCAATGACATGGTTCTATGATTTAATGGGTATACTTTTTATCTTTTTTTATTAATACCGTCAGTATCAATTATAAATTTCCTGTAAGAAGCGAATATTCCGGTTTTTTTTCACAGAAAAATTGAATAACTTTGTTAAATGTTAACATGTTGCTTCTGTTGTTGTTTTGAGCATTTGATGGATTATATCTTATTCACAAGAATAAGCTTTGTCTATTTTCAATTTTTTGCTTAGCAATAAATTATATTAGTCAACGTAGCATTTGTTCTAGGCAGGGTAGACGGAATCGCACAAACAATTAATCTACAGCTTTATCTTGTCTAAATAACAGTACACAAAGGCATTTGTCAACTTTCTAATAGTGAAAGAATTCAAACTTTTCTTTAGTTCATGTTTGGAACTTTAATGTGAATAAGAGTGCCATTGTGATTGGTCACAGAGCGGTTAATTTTAATAACTGTGGAGTGAGGGACGATACTAGTGCTCAAGACCGATATTGCATCTAGCGGAGCACCATTTTGGTTACCCTGCCCCATAAGACGGCCGGGGTATATAAATAGGCCGTTCGGTTTTTCCGCCTGCAGGTAGAACCCATGCTAATAGGGTGCCCGTTGGTTCAAGTGGGATGTTAATTTGACAACCCCTTCGCAGCGGTTGTACCGGGAGCGAATAGGCACTAGGTATCTCCAGGATTGTTGCAGTAGTACTCTAGAAGGGAAAACCTTGGCTGTAGGAGATGTTTAACTTTACCTTCCGTTTGGAATACGTCAAAGTCGCACGTCCCGTGTTAAGAACCTTTGCAACAGTCCATTTTGAGTGGTCAGTAACATGGCTTAATTTTCTGGTCCTATCCATCCAAGTCATAATTCCCTTACCGGTCCCTGCTCACATATGGATTCATTGTTTACCTTGATTCCGCCCTGCATATGGCTGAGATATAGCCTGCTGGACGTTAAGCAGCAATCAAGGAGAAATAATACGAACAGCTAGACCAATAGCATTTGATGCTGATCATACATCAATACGCCTTAAAAATCGCCAGTTATAACAAAATATTCGGTACAACTGAGTACTTGGTCAACAGAATATGAAGAGAGGTATGGCCACTTTCCGCTGTATTTGGTCCAATCTTTTAAACAAATTCTGAATTTTTAGTAAATTTCATATATACTTGTTTATATCCAAGTAATAATCTGGAATATACAACCAAGTGTTCTTCTTCTTTTTTAATTTACTCGTAAGCTTCATTTTACATTATCTGAAGGAACTGAAATAGACCAAAGAATGGACGCGTGTAGTGATTTTTAATAATATAATTTTTAAGTTTTGTTTCATTTTATTCTGTTCACTTTCTCCGTCTGGAAGTTGTATGCCCTTTAAGCCTTCCTCGTTACACTGGTATGACTTATGCCGCATTAGAAATGGAAAATGCGTCAGGTGTCCAAAAACTGCCTACCTTTCCGAGCCACACGGGTTCGCCCCTCGTTTTTGGTAGGGTACGCATTGTTCGTAATACAATTTGTCGTATGTTTGCTTTCAAATTTACTTTTAGAGTATAATGTGTCATGTTACGTTTGTTCTTTATCTCGATATCGCCTATACTGCCTGTCGACTGATACCTTTTTGTATTGCCTAACAGTTTTCTTTCGCTTCATCTTATAGTCTTTGTATTCTGTATCGACCTCAAGAGTTAAAGTAAATATTCATTCATTCATATCTTTATTTCCTCTTGAAAGAGATTCAATGGACAAAGTTTAACAAATTAATTAAACAGTATATCAGTATGAAAAGTAAATGCATATCAATACATAATAATATAAGAGGTGATAGAATGTCAAATACCACAAAATAGTTCAACAGTAATATATATAAGGAAACCAAACCTATCCTAAAAAATGAAAGCATAAATTCAACTGGCAACAGCCAAAATCAAGAAAGGGTTGAAACGTTATTTTTTAAAATTTGCAATGATTATCAATTTTTCATCATTAAGAATTTTCATCATGAAGTGGTACCAATCGTGTCACTTTCGATGAGTAGAGAAATTGTGGTGGTGAACTGTACACCAACAACGGGTCATTTTTCCACAAAACAGCAGTTTTGCTCATGATATTGGCAGAAACGTATCTTATACTTAACTAGCTAGCGTGGTTAAGGCTTACTAGAGCTTTTGCCATCACTTATTGGCGGGCGCCTGTCGTCCGTACGTTAATTCTTTTTACGTTTAATTATTTTCTGAAATCACAGAACAAAATTATATGAAACTTGGCCTAAAACATCTTTTGGATAGCCTATTTGAAGTTTGTCTATATCGTCCCACTGAGCCGGTCAAACTAAAATGGCCGCAAAAGACACTTTTTGATTGGTCAGATATTAAAAAAAATCTTCAACGCTGAAATCGCTGGGTGAAAGATAATTAGCCTTGGTTTGAGACATTTATGGGATTGCTTTTATGAATTTTACATTTCTCCAATAATCGGTGCATTTTATCTAAATCTCGTAGGACGTGGTTTTTTTTATATATCTTGTATGTCATAACTAAATTGAGTTCTTTATATTGATCGCAAGCGCTTGACCGCGCCGCAAATGCTTACGGATCGTCCCCGAAAAATATCTTTATTTATAAACATTTATTTTAAACGGTTAAAAATATTTGTTCTGAACATCATCAAGATGCGTTGTACCGTGTTTTTCCTTTTCAGGGCCGTTATATGTCTACTTCCCTTTTCCCGGCAAGGAGGGCATCCTAGTCGGACACATTTTTCTCTGTATGTTTATAGCAAATGTGGCATCCAGTGTTTCTTTGTGTTTATTGGATGTCTATCCCAAGCCGGTAACTTGTATTCCAGTGGTTGTCGTTGTTTAATTATACTCTATGTCAGAGTTTGTTGGAACGGGTAAAAACGTTATGAAAGAAAAATTGTTTGCCGTATTCTTATAAAATAGCGTTTATTTTGTAGATTGAAAAAAGTGCAAGTAAGTTGCAATAATAACTTTTAGCAATAACGATGCATTTTAAGCAGCGACAAGTATTAAATTCTCTACGGGGATTTTGAATTGTAAAGTCAGCCATTTGTTTGCCGGAAGTGGCTCTTTGCATGCACTAGCACGTGACCAGGAGTACACATTGTCAACGCTGCATAATAATTAAGTAATAACAGTAGAATACGATAACTTGTAAAAGTCGTTTGAGGCGCACTTAAATGGAAATTTAAGATTGATTCTTCTTATATGAATCGCAAGAGAAGGTCCAAAAGGAGCAGATAATAGTATCTAATACCTTATTTCATAGCGTAAAACAGAAACCATTAACTGTGGGGTAATTCTTTCTTTTGATTAAAATAAATACAAAGGTTGAAACGCACAAATAATTTTATAAAGCTCGAAAATCACACTACACAAAAGACAGACATTGTGTATAGTGTATTTCATTCACAAATAAAATATATAAATAAATAAATAAACCAGATTCTTAACATCCTGAATAAATCCATGCAAACACTAGGACCATAAAGAATGATTGTTATTAGTTTAAATTTGGATTAAATGATAAATATTCTAAATAATAATATGTTGAGCTCTTCACGCAGAAAACTGAGATCCTTTCTTTAGGATTTTATCAGAAAAACATGTAACAGTTTCAGAGGAACTGACATTTAAAAATAACCCAATCAGAAACAATATTTGAAGTCAGTCATATATATCATTTGATAAACCAGAAAATACATGCAAATTTAATAAAGCCTTATCCATTTCTGCTTTATCACAAGTACTGGTTCATTTAGCTTGGTATTTTCAAAAGAGAATATTTTCAAAGATTTGACTAACTTTATAGAAACTATCCCATAGTCATAGATGTTTAGGCCAAGTTTCAATACATTTGGCAAGGTGAACTAAAAAGCAAAACAGAATTTGAAAAAAAGACTAAAATTTTAGACATAAAAATGCAGATTTTAGATCCTTTAACTCCTGTTTTACCTCCAAACAATAATCAGAGGTCAACAAACTTCCAAAAATAACTTGATATTATACCTGGCATCAAATTTTGGTAAGCATATGGGTGTCCATGATTCAGCAGCTTTGAAAGACTCGGATGCATTAACAAGGTTGATGATTAGATGAAGATCCATGGGATGTAGGTAGTATTTTTTCATTCGCACCAATGTCACCAACTGATTGTTGGCTAAAATGATTGCAAATACTAAATCCTGAAACAATAAGAAGGTTGTTATTGGTAATCATGTTATGAAGGTACAACTTCAGAAATTTAGTACGTGTACTTGTATACACTTGTATTTGTTTAAGGCGATCTAGAGCTTGTCACAAGTAGTGGGATTCCTCCCTTGTTGAAGGCCTTTTGAGGACTTCCACATTCAACAATTTCCACTGATTCTTACAGAGATGAAGTATTGACTTACTATTTTATTTCTTTTTTTACTGTATGTGCCAAGTTTTATATATCATTTAATAATCTGTTTTTGAATAAATGCATTAATGCACCATATACACAACCCTCAAATTCTTGTAAAATGAATGTATATATTTATCCCTTGGTGCCCTTTATTCTTTTTCACATTTTCTAATAGTTGTAAGATTTTGTCACAAATGCAATCACTAGGAGAGGCGAGATTAACTTAATTTGATTAATTTTGAAAGCTGAAAATTCTAATTTTTTATGTGATCTAATCTTGCTTTTAAAAAGGTTTTATGGATTTTATTTCATCTTCTTTTACAGACTGCTTTACCTGTACATGTTATAACTAAATCATTGACTGATATTTAATTGGCATAATAATCAAGGTTCAAGAGAAAATCTATCATTATCCTGAAACTGCCTTGGCAGGGATGGATGAAAATCTAAGGCAATCACTTTTATAATGATCAATATTTTAAAATTACACTGTATATATGTATGTACCTTTACTTTTGCATGTTGAACTAGACATTGAGCAATACCATCTCTAACAGTACTATCTAGTGGTAAACACCGCACTGCCTGCAGTTTAAAACTTGGGTCATGGTCCATCAAATTTAATAAATTGTCTATAAATTTCTCAGAACCACTCAACATTCGTCGTAAATCATAATTTCGTCTCTGCTTGAAAATTTTTTGCAATGACGTAATAGTCAGTACACTAAGAATCTGATTGTAAATATAAGAAAGCTGTAATAATAACTGCTGAGTTGATTCTGAGCCTTGGCATACTGCTACAAGATATATATGTTCTCGTACAAAGAATACAAATTTAAAATCCCCTGCAACAATGCTACGTATAGAGTCTTTTGCTGCAGAGACGAAAGACACAAGTGCCTGAAGTACACCCATTATGGTGACCAATTTATCCTCACTGCCATATCTATAAAGTAAAAGAAAACAGAATTTCATCACTTTACAAAAATTGCTTTAGTTTCTGTATAATTCTTTGACACTAGGAAATACATTTGCATATCAGTATTCAATAGCCAATTAAAATAAATGAAAATTCTGTAGCTAGTGGTACAAACCTGCAATGGACTTTCGCTGGTCAAAATCAATTACACTTATATTCTATGATCACCTACTACAACAATTGTCAAGCTGTCTAGATAAGTACTCAGGATATCTATCACTTGTACATTTGCTTTCTAATATTGATAACCTATTTTCTGTTAATTACAAGTCATATGTTTTATTTATCAAACTAGAATAGCTTTTAATCCTTTAAAATAATAAATTATGTTTCCATGTACATGTATCTAGCAAAACATTGCGGGTAAACATTTTTTGATTATATAAATAATTTACTGGACTACAAATATCTCAATTCTTCTGGAACAATAAATAGTCAATACAGTTCATCTTAAAGAAAGTAATTTACATGTAGGTACATTGTACCTCATTTCTGTAATAAATTTTACCGTGAGTAAATAGGTTTGCCTGCACTACTAAGTATGAAAATATGTTTCTTTTCCTGTCTCCATGTGGAACCTTTTCCAAACTCATCTTCCTCCACTTCTTCAATAGGGGCAGACAACTCCTTTGCAGCAACATCATCTAATGCCGTTGATAACTCTTTTGTAGAAATCTAAGGAAAAAAAATGTCGATTTTTAGCATTGATGTTTAATATGACTTCCAAAAACTTGTACAAATTTGGTGTCTAGATAAACACTTTCACAAGATTTTGTTTTCTTGATGTTCATGTAAGATACTTATTACAATTATTTTTGGCTGTATTAAGTCTACATGGACTCTCGGAATCTTCTACAAGTGTCTTTTTTCATGAGTGGAAAATTCTGAGATCTTTAATAGCACAAATATAAAAACTTATTTCTTCAATTTTAATTTACAATTGTATTTCAAATGATAACCTTAACAAGTGTCATAACATAATTCAATTATATTTCAATTACTAATTGGAACAGATTTTTGCATCTGACTCATGAAAGAAATGTAAAAAGAGTTCCCCATAAATAAATGTACCCATGGAACACTGATGCCCTGCTTTGAAAAACAGGAAGTGGACAAATGACAGATCTGAAATGGGTAGACACAGAACAATTCACCCTGATAATATTTCAGACAAAAATCAAATCAATCCAACAGAAACAATGTGAGAAATCATTGGTGAAAACTGACAGATGTACTGATATACATGTACAAACATTTTGATAAGGTAAAACTTAATGCCTCCTTTTCCAAAAAAACTGGGAAATAAAAATATAAATATGTGTATTATAATTAAAAAACAATATAACAATAAATAAATTGTACTTTTCATGTATCTCCATTAGAAATATTGGATCACAAATTTGACCTATCTAATGGGGTACTATTATATGTAATAGGTAATAAAATTGTGTTAACCTATCAGTAGATTGGTTACATGGTATTAGGGTCACATGAAGCTGTCTTTCATAGTACATGCACAAAAATGGAAGAAGGCAAAAAGACTTGTCTGAATAGTTCAGAAATATGGTGCTGGTAACTGCCCAATCAAAAATACAAATGAAAATGTTGGATGAAATGGAAAAAAAATAAATTCCAAAAGTCTTCATAAGCATTAAATTTAATCATATACACGTAAAATTATGATTAATTTCTGAAAATTACCAAATTATAATTATATTACAGAGATTATAAAGAAACTACAGTAAATGATAAACAGGAAGGAATATACATGTACATGTAGTTTCTTCTGTAGGCATTAATGGCATGACTGGCACGGGTATGCATGTCTACTTATCTTCGAGCTACAGGATTTCCTTGTAGCAAGCGCCATCATATATAAAATAGGGTTAGCACTGTTGCAACAAGTTCATATGTCATTTAAGAGCTGAAGGAAAATTACTTGAAACCTACTTTCATTTGTCATGTTTGTGTACATGTATTACTTAGTCTAATATTATAATAATAATGCTACAAAAACATAGATTGGTAACCTCATTTTGATCTTCACTGGATTCTTCTCCAGTTGAGATATCATTTTGTTCAGGGGTGGGTGACTGCTCGTCATGCGAACCAGAACGAACTATAGCGTGAATAACACCACTTGGGTGAGTGTCATAATCTTCGTTCACGAGATCATCGTAATTTATTTCTTCAAACGTATCGGCTGCCACCAGCAACGCGTTCTGAATTTCTTCTGGGGCTGGTTCAACGAAGTCCTCTTGGTCAGAGGCGGAGGAGGAGTCTGGATTTCGCAGTGGTGGGGGCACCTGTTCCGCCTCTTTGCCCTCTGACTCGGCCATCGCTCGAGTTCATTTTATTGGAGATCACAGAAGAGTACTTCCGGTTAAAAAATATTTTTGAAAATATATGGCTACCACTGTATAGTAAACAAAAGTATGGAGCAAACTATCTGCAAAAATCTAATAGTTATAGCTTTTTCTCCTTCCTGTCTATTTTTTAATTGAAATTTAACAATCCCATTTAGTATTCTTTTTTGATATCGATACTTTGTTGTATTAGACTGAAATTTATAAATAAGATTTTTATATGATTAAACGGCGTGTATTTATAAATTCTAATAGTTATAGCTTTTTCTCCTTCCTGTCTATTTTTTAATTGACATTTAAAAATCCCATTTAGTATTCTTTTTCGATGTCGATACTCTTGTTGCATAAGACTGAAATTCATAAATAAGATTTTTATATTTAGACCGATTGCAAAGACTTCTATTTTATCAATAGTCGTTGAAAAATACCTACTGAACTGTATGGAAGATAAAATTTTGATAAGTGATCATCAATTTGGTTTTAAGAACA
>JAULBM010027275.1:0-11165 GCA_032357055.1 Geukensia granosissima
TCCACTGGATTTTACATTTAGAGGATCATTATTTCATATTCCGGGTTAAGGCGTTTATTTGTTTATCTATCTATCTATCTATCTATCTATCTATCCATCTGTTAACTTTTTATATACCTGTTTATTTATTGATGTTGTTCCTTTTTTTTTCTTTCATGTGGCTAAGCCTGATCAATCTCGACATTTTACCATTTTTACGACCAAAACTTTCATATGATTTGCCAAATACCTTCGACGCTCAAAACTCAATACTTCTGATAAACCAGTGTAATAACAAAGATAGTACTCGAGAGGATTGGTTCATATTTATTTTTTTTTAGTTTGACATAAATGACCATCGGACAATTGTTAACCTTATTTTTAGATCTATTTTAAATGGATCATCCGTTTAAATAAAAAGCCTGTATATCATACGTATGTACGGAACATGCTGAATCACGATATGTTATTTATTTGACCTATATGACATCGATATTCTTTTTTTAATTTTTTTTTTAGAAATATGCTATTTTTTCGTCAAAAATGCATTTTTACCCCAAAAATTACTTAAATGTTAGAAATATGTTTTAAAAAACACTCAAATAAAAAATATAAATCAAAATTAATGTTCTTGGTAATTTGTTTGAATAAAACAGCATTGCTTTTATTTTACTATTTTCAGAAATATGCAATTTTTGGCATAAAAACATTTTTCCCCCAAAATTTTTCTAAAGTACTGCAAATATGCTTAAAATTTAGATCTATATTATCACTATAATTGAAATGAATGTAATATCTCATTTTTTTAATCATACGGCATGTTTATCAGTTTTTATTGATTATTTCCAAAAATATGTGATTTTTTCTTACAAAAATGCATTTTTACGCAAAAAATACTTAAATGTTGAAAATATGAGTAAAAGCCTTATCAATACGAAAAATTTAATACAAAATAAATTTTATTTGTTGTTTGTTTGAATAATACTGCTTTGTTTTTATTTCATATTGATTAATTTAAAAAAATATGAGATTTTTGTTAAAAATGCATTTTACCTCAAAAATTACTCTCAAGTTGAGGATATGAATGAAATCCTTATAAATTTAGACAAGTTATTTGGAGTAAATGTTGTTTGTTGTTTGTTTGAATTAAACGGCATTGTTTTTATTTTATATTGATTATTTCAAGAAATATGTGATTTTTCGTTAAAAAAACATTTTTTACCCCAAATAATTCCTTAAATGTTAGAAATATGGTTAAAAACGTATTTATATGAACAATATTTTTGAAATAAATGTTATTTATTTGAATTATAAGGCGTTGTTTTTATTGTTTATTGATTATTTCCAGAAATATATGATTTTTCATTATTTTTTACATTTTTGCCCCAAAAGTAGTAAAAATAGAGAAAAAATTAAAAAAAATTGCATTTTGTACCAAAATAAAGCTTGTTTTAGTAGAATATCACCAAAAAACTCGTTTTTAAGAGAGGGCCAAAATTTGCCCTTCGTGAGCCTACTCCTTTGATATTTTTGTTTCATTTCTCTCTGTGTTCGCAATATATGAACGAAATTGTAAAACATCCGTTTTTTAAGACTCTTGTCCTATTTTAATTTAATTTAAATGATAAATTTTGGTCTGTTTTAAAACTATCACTTTTTGGTGCGGAAATCAATTTTTTTCATTACTCATATTAATTGTAAAATGTCTTCCTTGTGATTCATTTTGTATAATACAAAAATTTTAAAAATGTTATTTGATATTACAAAAATGTCTGACAATCGAAAAATGAAAAATATATATAAATTATATACTCTAACATTGGTGTTCTACAGTGGACTTTTTCAAGTTTTCCTAAACTTTCTAACCTCGCAGTAAGCTGGTAGGTAAAGTATTTGTCTTTGTCTTTTTTAATTATAGGTTATTCTCATGCAACTAATAAAATGTTTTTAAGATATGTGCAAGGAACAGAAACTAAGGCTGTACCTAACCGTGATCAACTGACAACTGAAACACTTGAAGAAAACGGTTATGTCAGATAATTTATTTACATCTTATTAAATGTTGACGACGATGGAAGAGAATGATGTTTGTCCAATCTGTTTTGAAACTTTTACATTTCCGAAGATACTTCAATGTGGCCATACATTTTGTTTTCAGTACTTAAAAGACTTTACAGAAAAAGCATTCTGTCTGCCCACCATGTCGAAGGAAATTTGTAATTTCCGAAAATGATTTTGGCCAATTACCGACAAATTATTACGTAGGATTTTCAAAAGTAAATAAAGACAGAAAAAAATAGCTTGAAGTGTCAAACAATCATCGAAACGTTCAATACATGTTAATTTTGTGGCTCCATCTTCTGTGAAAAATTTTTTGGAGGACATTTTCATTCTCAGGAGCACAATGAGTTGTCGGATGATAACAACAGCGACGATGGAAAATTTAAACGACATCTAATACATTCGTGTCTGCAAGGAATAAAATCGCAATACGAGTACAGATTAAAAACTGAATTTGTTGCTGATATACCCCCGACAACCACAACATTCATGCAATTTATTCAGTTTGTGTGTCAAAGTCGGGTGGAATCTTTGTTGTTCCCAGTGATATACCGTTTATATTTAGGTATGACGAATATGGCAAAATTTTGGATAGAATTCGAGTACCCTTTCTATGTACAGGAATTGTTGAACAAATTACAGGGAATTCTCTTTTAGGAAAATTTGCCTACGACAACATTATATTGAGATACAACCATGGCGAATGGTCAAACTTTGCTTCATGGTCTGATTTTCATCCGATTGATAAAGTGGAATTCGCAAATGGCGATGTTATTTCATGTGGACCCGATAAATTGCGATAAAATATCAATAAGTTTGGTCCACAAAAAGGCATTATATAACTTTATTCACAGTTTCGAAAACCTTTAAATAGACTTGACAAAATTATAACCGAGAAAAATGTATTAATTTTACCACACCATATGGCCTCTGACAAGGTAAAATGAATTCTTGCAATTGCTGACCAGGTGAGTGATTCAATAATAATATTAGATTCATAAAGCCTTTCCTTCAAGATATATATGTAATGGGCATAGTGCAATATCGTTGCCCGTTCCTTTAATTGGGATTGAACATACAGCTAACCTTCATATTGCTGGGGTCTATAGGAAAAATATTAATTTTGTTGCTGCCCGTTCAAAAGGATGTTTGATATTTATCGACTATTCTGGTCACTTGGTCGGTCTAGGTATTACGGATATTGAGGACGGTTTTGGAAGACTTTTCCCGCTAGTTGATGTGGATCACCAAGGAACTGTATGGTGTAGTGATTCCCGTAACAGAACAATAAAAACTTTCAAACTCGATTTGACGTTAGGTGTTCTAATAAATTGGATACATGATAGATTATGAAAGAAGTTTGATGTCTTTAAGAACGTTATGCATTTCAAAAAATGTGAACTTCTCTAGAAGTACCTTATTATTATGAACGTAATGTTTTACTAATTTTAGTTGATATGTGGAAAAATTATATATTTTTGAACAGGTATTTATAGGTTATTGATCTCATGCATGTATTTTTAGGTTATTCGTCTAATACAGACTTTTTTAGGTTATACTTCTCATACAGTTTTTTTAGGTTATTCGTATCACACACGTATTATAAGGTTAATCATCCATACATGTATTTTTAGGTTATTCGTCTCATACAGGTATTTTGAAGTTATACGTCTCATGCAAGTAATTTTTAGGATATTCGTCTCATACAAGTATTTATAGGTTATTCATCTCATACAGATATTTTAGGTTATTCGTCTCATACAGACCAATAAAAATGTAATAAGTTACATGCAAGCAAAAGAAAGTTTAACATTATCTAAACATTGATTAAATGACAATCAAATCACTTGGTGAATGGAGGCGAATGATGTTTGTCCAATCTGTTTTGAAACGTTTATATAAGGTACTTTATAAAGATTGCTCATTTCTTTCCGGTCCGTCAACAAACATGTCCGCCACCGACAATTCTTATTTCTGATTGGCTGATACATTAACGATCTTCTTCTCTGAAACCGCTTGGCCAAATGGATTAATATTTGGTATAGAACATCTATGGAAGGTCCTTTATAAAGTTTTCTCATTTCATCCGGATTGGACTGATTGGCTGATATTTTACAAATATTCTTCCCTGAAACCGCTTGACCAAATGGATTAATATATGGTATGGAGCATCTACGGAAGGACTTTTATAAAGTTTTCTCATTTCGTCATGAACGGACAAAAACATGGCTGCCATTGACGATTCTTGTTTCTGATTGGCTTAAACATAAAAGAGTCTTCTTTCTCTGAAACCACTTAGCCAAACTGATTTATATTTGGTATGGAGCATCTAAAGAAGGTCCATATAAAGTTTCCTCATTTACTCCCATTTGGACAAAAAACATGGCCGCCATGGACGATTCTTGTTTCTGATTGGCTGATACATCAGAAATTATCTCCTCTTAAACCGGTAAATGAATGAATAGTTGATAAGAATCATCCATGGAATGTGCTTCATGAAGTTTCCGCATTTTGTCTTGATCAGAAGAAAAACATTGTAGCCATGAATGATTCGTGTTTCTGATTGGTTGATAATTTAAAGTCTCTCTGAAATTGCTTGATCAGACAACAAAATTGTCGCCATGGATGATTCGTGTTTCTGATTGGTTGATAAATTAAAAAGTCTTCTTTCTCTGAAATTGCTTGACCAGATTGATAAATTTTTTAACTGGAGCATCAGTAAAAGGCCCATTATGAGGTTTCTTCATTTTGCCCTGATCGGAATCTATGGATGATTCCTGTTTCTGATTTGGCTGATACATTAGAAAATCGTCTCCTCTGAAACGGCTTGGCCAAATGAATTAATATTTGATATGGAGCATCTGTGGAGGTACTTTTATAAAGTTTCCTCATTTTGTCCTGATCTGAAAGTGAACATGGCTACCACGGATGATTTTGTTTCTTTTCGGCTGAAACTGCTTGGTGAAATTGATTAATATTTGATGTAGAACATCCATGGAAAATCTTTTTCAAAGTTTCCCCATTTCATCCTAATTGGACAAAAACAATGCCGCCAGACAAATCTTGTTTCTGATTGGCTAAATTTTCTCCTCTGAAACTTCTTTTTTAAATGGCAGGTGAACGATACAAGCCTAGCCTCCTGAACCTCTAGTTGTATTACACATTTTAGATGTACATTCCGATAGACTTGCATATTTCGGATTGATTTGATATGAATTCTTCATTTTACGATGTTTGGATATCTGCTTTCCTATCATAGGTTCTAATGCTTCTGATGAGAAGATAATCTATGATTCGCATATACCATATCAAAATTCATTGTACATTATTCAACATGGGTAAACTTGTATTTTCGCCTTTTAATTTTTGCATCATGATAGGACACTTCGATTTCTTCATGGCTAATACTTGCATTATGTCGAATGCTACATTTCTGCCGAATTTGGTTTATCAATACATATGATTATGTTAGTATTTGATCTTGGTTTAAGTTAGAGTCCGGAGAGTGGCCGGGATGTAGAGATCACTTCCTTTACCTGCAGGTAGAACACTTGGTAAAGGGCATCACGTTGGTTTTAGAAGGATGTTTAAATACTCGACCTCTCATTTGCAAATAGATAATGCCAAAATTAATGATACTGTGAATAGCCCCATTTAAAATATTCTCATGTTGCGGCATTTATCAAAATATTAGGAATTTCAAAATGAAGAATTTATATTCTAACAGAGAGAAAAAAGAATTATCTTCCTAACACATATTTTATAAATGGAAATTATATAGAGTGTACACATTGTTTTCTCCAGGCACTCTGTATCCCGGATGTATGATAGAGAACCAGCCAACTGTGGTTGTAAGCTGTAGTGGTGATATTTTGACGAGATTATCACGAGACCTTTTTAACTTTAAATAATGATTGATTAAATGTTAACAAAAATAAACTCATATTACAAATATTTTTTTTGTAAATCGAGTATATCAAATATTAATTATTATCCTGCAATTAGTCGTTTTTTCAATTATACAAATACTAATGTGCTCATCGGTAGCATAATATAGTCTCCTGTTATACCAACGCATTATAAGGGAGCCGAAATATTAAATTCGGAAACCAGTTGACTGGTGTCTTCAAATACGTCGGCATTGTTAGAAAATGTAGAAATGTTGAAACGATTCAACAATTTCAGAATAAATTCATCCATTTATTAACCTTATAAGAATTGCAGGATAAAATCATCAACACGTGTACATTGCCGAAAAATATCAAATTCATTTGTACTCGCTTGGAAACGGGGAAAAAGCTCGGTGAAGCCTCGCGACATGTTACCCATTTCTAAAGTTCGTAAAAATAAATTTGTTATTTTCTGGAAATGTACATGTATCTCTTTGACTATCACCAGAATACTGTGTTGTTAAGTCCATAATTTTTTAGATATTTGTTATATGCTCATCAGCATATGTTTTTCATCAGTTTTTTCTCATAAACCTAGTTAGACATTATGCCAAGTTTTGATATTCTAAAACATTTTATATAAAACTTACATGAATATAATCATGTGTTTGATCGTAACACAGCTTATGCAAAAAATATTCACATGAAAAAACTTATGTTAATTTCAGCCGATTCCTTCTAATATCAATTTATCTGGACTTATTTTATATTTTTAGGGTACCCAGAATATATTCTTGATAAATTTGAATCTCAACTGAAATTTCTGTTAATGAAAATTACCTTTATACATAGAATTTCAAATGCATAATGATTAATAGTTCAGAATTGATGACAGCAAAATTCAAAGTACTATTTATATATAAGACGAATAAATAACTAAATAAGTAAATAGGTCTCCTGTACAGGCATCATCCCTTATGCTTCATATGAATATTATCAGAAACTGACGCTTTTCGTCGTTTCCTGGTTGTCAGTACACAAATGGAAATCCCTATGATGACAAGTAGGGCGGCCCCTCCACCAGCAGAGCCGTATATTACAAGTTTACTTATAGTTTTCTGAAAAGAAAAGCATATGGGCTTTCAAACTAACTAAAGCAAACACAACAGCGGTCACAAGAATTCGATAGTGTCTCAATTATTTTTAAATTTATGTCATAAACCATTTAAACGTGTTTATGTGTGAATCTTATTGTCGAAAAGCATTGAACTGTCAATTTATTGTGTTTCCTTGCCCAAACTTAAAAATAAATACTTTGCTAGCAATACGTGCTTTCAAAGACTTTTTTTCTGTTTATTTATTGAAGGAATACGTAAAGTGAGAGTTTACCTCCGGAAAAATCAAATTTATCGAGTGTTGTTGGCAGACGTTTGTGGTATTCCTTCAAATTCTGAATTTCGCAATAAAGGACTGGCTTCGAAATGTATTGCATTTTATAGATGTCCTTGCCAAGGAGCCGACGTCTTATACATGACGTACTTGCTGCTGGATTTGGCATATTGTGTCGATTTGTTTGGATCCGAGTAATTCGTTTTGAACTTGAATTTTCAATGTTTCGGTTTTAATGCTGCTAGTTAAAGGTAACTCTTTGAAGTATGTATACAGCATGGCCAAATAGATATATGTATACAGCCTTGCAAAATACATAATTTATAAAACATTGGAAACAAATTTTTTATGAGGATCATCCTACTGCAACGTTATAAATATAGAGATATTCATATATTTTTTTTTAGATTATATAACTTGGGTCACTCCAAATAAATTAATAGTTCTTCGGATTCGCTCGCTCCTTATATTTTGTGTTCAAAATTTCAAGAAAACTTTATTCGCTCCATTTTTTGTTGACTTTTTAGGAATTTTCATTGATATTCCTCAATATAAAAATTAAAATTTGCTCGCTTGCACCTAAAAAAATACAAAAAGAGGAAAAAAACTTTAAACTGTGTGCTCGCATCACTTTTTGAGGTTGCGTTCCAATATTTTGCCATTGCAAGAAAAAAAGTTCGATCGTGTTAAACAGTATGTGTTTGATGGATACCTTATGTTCTACTTCTGGTGGCTGATCAATGGCTGGTAATGTTGCAGAGAACACATTGCCATCTGTAAAATCAAAAGCCTTCTCAAGAAGACTACCATGTCCGTCTTTCAGAAATAATCTGAAGTTTGGCATACAACAGTCACCACTATGAAATAAATCAAAAGTAGATTATATTTTAAATCATTCATGTGACTAATATATAAAAGAGGTAAAACATGTCTAGGTAAAGTAAAAATACAGAATACCTCAATAAATGTTACATCCACCAATTAAAATATCACACACATTTGACTAACTTAAAAGACGACAAAAGGGCTAGGTGGATAACCTCGGTAAAGCAACAGAACCTGAAGGTTGAACGTAGTTTGGACCGAACCGACCTACTGTCTTGGAACGAAGTGAAGAAGTGAGCCAAGAACCAGCCTATCAGCTGTGTTTTGTGTTTGTACTCATTTTATGGACAGATTTAAAATGTTAAACTTTCAAAACAACAAGGTGGTCACTGACTTGAAGAAAAACGCAGAAGTTAATTTGAAAGTGTGGTCAAAATTGCGCATGTTTGCCAAAGTAATCATATCAGTTAAGTTAAATACTGCCACCCAAACAAATAAATAGGAAATACTTAAAAAAAGGTTCTCAACTCTCTCGTCAAAGAGTTTAATTGAAACCGGATATATGTGTGAAAGGACAAAAAGAATGCAATTTTGTCAAACCTTGGAAGAGAGAGTATTTTTCAGAAGCTTATCCCCTGTCAAGAGTCGTTGTTAGTGAATAATAGTTTTGTTTTATTTAATATCCCAATTATAAACCTCTAGGTGTGGGATGTGTAAATTGATACCCTGATGGGGAACTCTAGCTGTAAATTTTCATATAGAGAAATGGTGCGGTCATATATATTTTTATGTTACCGTTCTTATTATATGGATCTTTGAATGCATATCAAAACATGTACTCAACTCTACATGTTTTTTATTCAGTCCCTGCCTTTCAATTAAGAACTGTCTTACGTCTTCCTGTTAAATCATACAGAGATCTAAGAGTCGACTAAAAGGGAGCAAAATCATTGAGCTATTTAAGAGCAGGTTTAAGACACAACTGTGACATGAACTGCCACAGAAAGAGTATTTTGACTTTTTTAACATTTCCAACATTAAGAGCGCGTCTTTCTGGCATTTATTCCATATTCTACCTTTTAAATATTATTCTCTATGTTTTAGTTTAATCATCAGATCGTGATAGAATCATGCCATAAACCTCAAAACTGATAAAACTTATTAATTGATTGAATTGATTGACTGGTGCCAAACGTCCAGTGACAAAAATTTCATGCATATTCAGGACGAGAGCATATTAATGATCAGTTTTGATGAATTATCCCTTCTTTGTACTTTTGGCGTGGTAGCTCATGAAATCAACAGTTCGCAGGAAGACGTGCCAATTTACCCAGACACATTATTCTGATTCTGGGCCGACCAGTCTTTGCTCTAACTTCTAAATGCTGTACGCTTAGCGGAGAAGCAGCAAATACCAATTTAAATGTCTTTAGTGTGACCCGATCAGGGATGCAACCCACCCCTTCCGCGATCGAGGCCAGCACGTTAACTATTACACCACCGAGGCGGTCCCCTTATCAAATGTTACAGTTATTTATTTTTATATCTTAACCATTTCCTTGCAGAAACTCTGGTGTAACCAATGTAAATTATTTCTCCTATGACCGACCGTGTCAGATAACTAAATCGACCACCAAATTAACGTATAACTTGACATTCAAAATAACTCCATTTCAAATATGAATTATATTTTCCGTAATAACTGCAACTTTATTGACTGGTTAAAATTGGTTATCCAGTTGTATTACACTTCTCTCTTACGCAACGGGTACGTTTCAATAAACGGGAAAAATGTTGCCCGTTAATTTTATCGGTTTCGACATTACGCGTAATTCGATAAGTTGATACCTAAATGATTGACCAATTATATTATACTTCACATTGGACCTCACCTGATGTTTTTGAACAAAGTGTAGCAGTTAGCCGAGAACCCTGCTGATCATTTGTGTATTGTGTTGCTTTTGATCTTATGCAAAGTTTTCTTTTTCTTCCTTCAGAACACAGGAGATGTTTTGATTTATGAAAACAGTGGTCTTTCAAATCTATGCTCTGTTTCACCCATTCATCTTTAAAGTTAGATTCAGTACCATTATAAATACATAACAAAGTAGAACCATTATACAAACCTAACGTTTACATTGTAAGCATTGTCTCTCGTCCCGTTTCCCATTTGCACTAATACTGATTCGGGTTTACAGTAAATAGATACAAGTTCAGTTGACTCCACTTCAATGCTTACGTTGATCTTTTGGCTTGAACAGTTTTGAAAGTTAAGGGAGGATTCTGCACACATTGGACTCATGTCGATATTCTGCATGTTCGGTGGAATGAATTCAGCAACCTGGTTAAATTACCAAACTTTTCAAATTATCAATGTGACATTTATATTTCTAAATAAAAATTACCGTTAGTGAAATCATGTACTAATAAAGATTGATTTATCAAATAACTGATGCTTAACGTCCAACGGCAAATATTCCATGCCAGTCAGGACGACAGCATATTAATGATGTATGATGATTAATGAACCCTGGTTTGTACTACAACGACACGCTGAGCGGGATTTATAACGTGCTGACTCGCGGAAGCAGGAAGACAGGCCCATTGAACTTGAAATCAAAGATACTCCAGAAACAGAAAGGTCTGCTTCTTACCTAGACTTACACCTAGAAATTGACAGTTAGGGCGGGTTAAAAACAAAACTCTAAGACAAGAGAGATGACTTTGATTTTCCGTTCATGTCTAGCAACATTCAAGTCGCACCTGCATACGGAGTGTATATCTCAAAATTGATACGCTACTCCAGGGCTCGTGCTTCCTATCAGGATTTCATTGATAAAGTGTTGCAGCTGACTAGAAAGCTAATGAACCAAGGGTTTCTCAGGGATCAGAGTCATCACTCCGGATGTTTTTAGGTCGCCATCATGATTTGGTTGACTCGTAAGAAATATCCATTTCACAGATGACAATGGATATCTTCCGACTGTCATGAATACAAATCCGTTCCTATACCGGTTGTGA